>JZKD02S2336631.1:68628-89241 GCA_000966675.3 Picea glauca
ATAGCATTACTAATCTAAATCACAACTAATGGCCTAAAGCCGACATAAATAAAATAGCATTACTAATCTAATATGCCCCAATTAAGTGGTAATGAGCCAATATTAGGGCTTAACACCAATAGAAAAAAATAGTAGGGTTACAAGTTTAAATGTGTTTGCCTCATCTACCATGGACATTCTAGCCATGTTTATTTTCTCAAAACATCCCATTTTATTTCACATTTTAAACAACAAATATTTCCAACTTCTTTGGGCTCTTACCAACCACTAGGTCATGGGAAACTCTCTCCATTTTCAACCATAACATCCAAGGAAAAAATCCCCATAACATGGCATCTTGTCTCTTCCCCATGTTCATGAAATGTTCCCTCATGATAATGATAGGATGCATGGAAAAGACAATGGGATACCTTTTCTTGCATGAGACCTATTATATTCCCAAGCATATGAAGCATGTACTTGGTACATACATGCAAGTCAAATATTGATTGGATAACTTTTAAGGAATCACGTGCAAGGAAGGGTAGTACTTCCCAAGGACGTTGACAAGGTCAAATCACCCAAAAACCAGCTTTCCTCTTCCCCTCTTTTGGTATCATGGTCCCCTTCTTGCTTCCTCAAGCAACCTTTTTGGTCGATGTTATATTATTATGTATTTTTCTATGTATACATGATTTTACATATATGTAAGCATATCATGGAAAATATAACAATCACATCCTAATCCTAACCTCCACTAGGACTCATACACATTCACTAGTCAAGCCTTGGCCTTGAGCTTTGCACTAGGAATATTTACAATATAGCAGGAGGTCATTACAACTCGGTTCACATGGATTAATTCATATCTTATAGACCACATAATACAATTAATACATGATTTATTACATAATAATTTAGGACTAAAAGTGGGGTATTCTATCCCGCTCCCCCTTGGAATAACACAATCCTCGTTGTGCCTTTATTTCTAGTAATGAGATTAGTTCTCCATTACTTAGTTGCACCCACAATGTTATCTTATTCTTAGAAATTGGCATATGTTGGCCATCATGGAAAACAATGTTCAACCAATCCCTTCACTACCTTGAGATGCTTCCAAGGCCTTAGCATTTTAGTGTATACATACAACAATCAGCAAGGTAAACAACCATATCATAATTATTTGTGTGCAATAATTACCCTATCTATAGGAATTTCAAATTCATAACTAAAACATTTATATTCATAAAACATGATAAATCCAAATAATCCCAATACTTATTTGTGTGAGTACATCTATGCTCCACAAGGCTACCATAGTTGATATTCAACTCATTATCTTCTTTGGCACACCCTAAACATATAATGTCTTCTTGATCTCAACTAGCATATATCACGAATCTCTCAAAACATATTCATTCAAGTCGCCTCTTCCATACAACCACTCACCCTTCTAGGCCCAAGAGTCCCATTCTTTGCTAAATAGTCCTTTGATCTAGCTTTCACATGTAAAAAAAGTGTAAACTTATAAAGTATTACTGCCAAGGCGTCCTCCTAGAAACATCTAATAACAATAGTGTAAGGTGATCAAGGTATATCATAGGGTTTTAGTGCCATCACAATAATATACTCCTTGTGCTTTCCATCTTATAGAAGTCATCATTTGTCCTTACTAGACAGATCCATCATCTCACATATATCATATACATATAGTTACCATGAGATGTCATCATCAAAATTTCAATAAGAAATTTAATTTGTTTCATATAAAATCCAGATTTAACAATTATGAGATTTCTCTCATAATGTTTGGATCTTGCATGTAGTAGTCACCACTCTTCATTATGTACTTACTTCCACAACCATATCCAAGACAATTGTACCTACAATTTTGGCCTCCTTGACAATTTTTTTATTTAGCCAAACAATTTGTGAGTATTCATGCATACAATCGTTTAATTGCAACATCCACAACAACCCATGAAGTGATCTCAAAATTAAGACATACCAATAATTTAATCACTTTCAAATGTTAACATATTACCTACAATGAAACAATATTTATCATATATGCATTATCGGTACAAGCATGTATTCACACAATGAAATCAAACATATGCACCAACTTTCTTGTATGCATGATCATAACTTGCACATTTTCATAATCTACTTATGCACATTCATTGAATGCATCTTTGCATTGGGTCAAGAATAACATAAGTCCAACTCATGTGAGCTACCATCAAAAGTTGGAGGGTTAAACCAATGCCTTGACACATCACCCAACTACCTCCCCAACACTTGTTCGACCATCTAGACACCTTCCTCTTTATCCCAAATAAAACACTAGGAATATACCCCATTCTCTACTCCACGATCCCTCAGGAGCACTAAAAGGCCTTTCCTTTTTCTACTCAATAGTCCCTTAAGAACCCAATTCCCCTCTTTCATTGTTCTTAGTGTTGAAAAGAAGGTTACAATCCAAGATACCAACACAAGTAGGGAGACCATTGGATATTTATGCAACACTATAGCCTTTCCCAAGTCCAATAACACCATGGCCTCATGCATGGTTGTCTCACATGGAATCCATTTTCATAACATGAGTATAAATACTCATCTACTATGGTTATTAACTCTTAACCCACTTGACATGGCATACTACCATACCAATATATTAAAATGATTTTAACAATATTTATAGGTGTAAGGATTCCTACCTCACCATACCCCCACCTGAGTATCAAGAACATATATGCATTCATACCTCATAGACATATCAACTATGATATCAAAGCATGATTGAAGGAATTATTTCCCAAATTCCCTTCAACACTCATGTAATATTGGCAAGAACAGTTCCTACTTCTATGGTTTCTATTAACATCTTTGATGTTACTTAATCAATTGATGTCTAGTGGGACCTCACATGATCCATTCACCAACTTGTTGACAAACATTTTCTTTTCCTTATTCTTTCATCATGAGGTTGATTGTCATAAGCAACAATATCATCAAAATCTTCAACCATGTCCTTAACCATTCCTAGTTATACAACCACAACAACCACATTTAATTATCATGCCATACTACTTGTGAAAAAACATATCATATTTAGCCAATATGCAATATCACATGTATGCTCAATCTTATCTATAGGAAATATACCACACATGGAATTCCACAACATATTTGATATACTACGTGGTCTTTCTCTGAATCACACAATAGATCATTAATTGTGATATTCTCATCCAAGTAGAAATACTTAGCTCATACACATAATCCATACTTGCTACTTCAAAAGCATACAACTCTACTCTATAAACAAAATAGAGTTTAGGGCTCTAAAAGTGTTTCTAAACCCTAAACCTAACCCTAATTATAGCTATAAAAAACATAGTAGAATGAGGGAAAAAGGTTCACTTTTTCACTAGTCATCAATTGTTCCATAAGCAGGAGTGTCGATGAAATATAATAATGCAGAGAGACATAAGAATAATATTGTATAGGAATGTACAAGACCATAGTCTCATAGCTTCACAATCATCTTGGAAATCTTTGTAATATGTATTGTAATCTCCATAATGTAAGAAGACGAGAGGCACAATTCTTTATTGGACATTGGATTTCTCGTACAAGTTTCCAAGTTAAATATTTGTGTTGCATTGTGCATGTCTTGCTATTATAGTCTATTTTATATGTCGTAGTGGTTAAAGAATTTGAATGGTGTGTTTTTATTTATGCTAAAGTGTTAAAAAAAAAAATGGTACTCACACAATTGAGGATAGGTTCATCGTAATCATTTTAAGTTTAGATATTCTTTGGTGAATCAACCATTGGAATATCCAATATGGTTTACAAATCAATGCAAGATAAATGTGCTAATAAGTTGAAATATTTACATATGATGCCAAAGTAGAATTGTAAACAAAAGTAGCATGAAATTATAGAGGAGTTGGTCTTTACATGAAGACTAAGATAATCTTCATTTCTTAGGATGTTGGAAGTATATTGGCTCATGCTAAGTCAAGGGAGATAAGAGCTTTATTTTATGCTAAAAAGAGTCTCAAACTCCTTGAAGCTTTGAGATGTAAGATATAGTTATTGTTCTATCAAAGCTCGACAGACCTATGAGAGGTTGAGGACCATGAGACTTGTGGAAAGGGAATGGTAAATTAAAATTTCATGAATGTGGTATGTTCTTGAATTTTATATCCTTAGAGGGAGAATAATTAATAATATAATAGATTAAATGTGTAAATCAAGTCCAACTATGATGAAATTTTCAGGTAAAAGAAACATACTTTTTTTATTTTATTTATGTGGGAATATTTTTAAATATGGTTTTGGAAGAGGGTAGATCCTTTATTTGGTTCATATGAATTTGATTAATGGAGGAAAAACAAAAAGAATAATGGAATTTGTTTTTCTACAGAGTGGATCTTTTGGTATTCTAGGGAATAGATATATGGGAATCATACAATTGACTCAAATTCATATTATCTTAGTGTACTTGGAATAACTATAACTATGTCTAGAGGTTTTATGTTGTGGAAGTGAAAGGATACGACCACATTAAAGAGACACCTAGCAAAGAACAACACACCACCTCTTATTGGTATAAGACAATGGGTTAGCCTTGACAAGGTGGAGGTAGATAAGTGACAATAATCAAAATGAAAATGATGACTTTGCCAATTATAATCTATGTCTTGACCATGGAAACTAGCTCACAATGATCTTTTATGTGCATCATCAACTTCTTTATCCTAATGTTCAATAGATAGACAATTATGGGTGCAATGATTGTCATCTAACACATATGGATGACAATGAGTGAACTGAACATCACAATCACACATAACTCTCATAGAGAAAATTTCTTATGAGTCTACCTACTTTGATTAAAAAGTATTTTATTGATCTAGTCACCATGAATAATGGACCCAATTTAGTGGAAACATGTTAGCAATTTAGTACAGAATCAAAGTTTGTAAAATCACGGGGTACCTATTTTTACTAGTAAAGTAATAAATTTTGAAAAAGGATAAGGATGTCGACATGTGCAATTCTAATTAAAATAAAGTGTCAAAATGTAAATATAAATTTCGATAATCTTTTAAGACTTTTTAAAACTGAGCCAAAAAAATTGTAGACACATTGTACCTCAGAGAGCTAAAGAAAATGGTAGCATTGCTATAAAAGATTGAAATTTATAAATTTAAAAGCCTGTTATTATGCACGAGGTTTTCAATTTAGAAGACATTTTATTTGAGGTTAAGCATCTAGAAAAAGAGAACACTAAAGACATTGAAGATTATCAAGTATAAATCCTTAAAATTGGAGGTCCTATTCTCATTCTTCGCATTCAAAACTTCGTTAACCTAGTAATAAAGCAAGGTTTTCCTAATCTTTGGACATGAAACCATATTGTTCCTATCTTTAAAACTGATATATTAATAGCCCCCCAAACTATTGAACCATTATGATTAGTCATCTTTTAGCTAAGTAGTAGCTAAGTTGTATGGTATAATTTTGGAGAAGATTACCTATGGCTTGAAAGTCATGATAAGAGAGTGAAAGGTCAAGTTGGATTTAAAAGTTATCACTTGAACTTAGACCACTTAATTAATTTTTGGATTATAGTTGAGGAATATCAAAACAATAAAGTTAATATCTTGGCATGTTTTGTGGACTTTAGAAAAGCTTTTGACATGGTTCTTAGAAGTGAACTATGGGAGAGATTGGAATATTTAATGGTCCTTTATGAGTTACAAGCTACACCAATATAGTTGTACAATAGGTTCATTACAAAGTTCATAAATAACGAGCACTGGTAAAAATAAATGAATTGTGATATGGGTGTTAAGAAATTGTGTCATTTCTCCCTTACTCTTTTGATATTTATATTGATAAGTTATATGAATGCTTGGAGGAAATAGGTTGTGGAAGAATGACCTAGGGAAGGGTTCTGATCATCCTGGTCTTATATACTGATGATATTGATTTTTAGCAAGGAACCCCTATGATCTCGACAAACAATGCAAAGTATCGAATATCTTTGCAATCCTTCTAGGATGGCGGTGAATATAGATAAACTAAGGTGACGATTATTAAATTTAGGAAAATCACTTAGTCTAAGTTTGTTTATGGAAATAACACCTTGGAAGAAGTGGACATCTATATAAATATCTTGGAGTTGACCTTCATCATTAACTCAATTGGAATTTTAGTGTTGAAAAGATAATTAATGGAAGTGGAAAGACTATTTTGGCATTGAGAACAATTGTAAGGAAAATTATTTTTGGTTTTGGGATTAAAAAATGACCTCTTTGACATGTTTGTTAACCCAAGAATTGTTTTTAGTTGCAAAGTTTGGGCACACAATATTTCCAGAGAAAATTGAAGGAAAATAGACCAAATACAAAACTAGGTTATAATTAATAATATTAAGATCGAGGGAAATACACATTACCCAATTCTCCTTTTACATGCCAAGCTTGCCCCTATCGATAATATGGCTATGGTTAGATACCTAATGTATATGCATGAGATAATTAACATGAAGGTATAAGGACTTCTTTCCATTGATTCAAATATATATAATAGTCAAAGTAAGGATGGACAAAAGAGGTTGTTTCTTGGCTTCATCATCGAGGAATAGTGGAATATTTCACCCTTAAAAACATCCATAAAATTATAACTACTACAATAACTATGTTTAAATAAAAAATGTGGTGTAATAATGAGATTGAGATTAAGAAAAGTTCGTTTTACTAACCCCATGCAAGAGGACCAAAATTATTTATCCATAGCATCCAATATAAAGAAGAATATAAACATTGCAAAGCTAGAACAAAATCTCATAAGCTTCAAAGTGAAAATCGACATCGGACAAGACACAAATCACATTTAGGGAATATAATCTTTAAACTTTGTGAGTTATTGAAGTGGAGGATGAAAAACACTTTTTCTTGGATTAATCAGACTACTTAAAGATTAGATCTCATTTTCAAAAAATATTTAATAATACAAATCTTCATAATTTGTTGAGCCATAAAAAAAAAAATGAATTAATAAAACTCGTTTCCAATTATTTGATCATAAAAAGGTTGTTAAAAAAATTTAATAAGTACATATTTATTCCTTGTTAAGATCCCATAAACTAAAATAATTCTTAGTAGATGGTAATCATCATCATTATAATGATTAAAACAAATTGTTTATCTAAACTATCACAAAAATTTGGTGGGAAAACATTAAGTAAAGTTAAAGCTCTATATTTTAGAATTATTTTAAATGCTATTTATGAAGAAAAAAAATACAATTGTGTCTTTGGTTGTTGGTATGATGTTTTTTTAATTATATATTTTAAATGATTTAAAATATTTTCTTTTGTGACATACAATGATAAACAATTCATGCCAAAAAGGTAAAAAAAGGGTGTGGTTTTGGATAATTATTTTGTTCCTATATCATCTATTTGGAGTACACTCTAGTGTTTCTGGAAATAATTTACATTGTCTATCTATTGCATTGGACAATGGAATAATCATTCCATGCATTACAAATAATTGGAAGAAAAAAGGGTGAGAACACAAACGTAGAAGAATAAGGTGTTCAAGTTACTCTATAAAGCATAGAAATTCTGAAACCAGTTACAAAAATCGAATCTTATTTCCTAATGGATAATTTAGCATCTCTGAAAATAAGGCTTCTAAAAAAGTGCCATTAATGAATACGACTTTCCTTAGAACCATTTTTTCCAACAGATTGCAATGGGTAAAGCATCTCAATAATAAGGTAAAATTCCATTGTGATCCAATTTCACCCGATGAACATTTGGTAATGCTCCAGTGCCATTGATGGTGACCTTCCCTAATTCATTGTCATTTTTGACCTCCAACAAAATGTGGGAAAAAAATACTCACTAAGCCCCACAACTTTTAATGGGGTATACTTTAAGATATGCACTGTTGGATTTGCAACACAACATCTACCCTCTATTAGGTGGTTATTGTTCTCCATGGATATGTTCGTGGATGATCTATGTCTTCATTTTGTTACAAGAAACATTTTCAAGAAATCCAACACCTTGAGAGATAGAGATTACATGATGGTGGGAATGTAGATAGTGGAAATTTTTTCCATCGACTTGGAATACCTCCCCTTCTTTAGAGATTTGGAAATCCTCCCCACTAGAAACTACAATCCCACCTTTATTGTTTTTATTATTGCCTTGTTCCTCAAACCTCTTCCATCCCTATCTCTTGCTTCCTTCTCATTACACTTTCTCATACTCCCCATTTTCTCGACAACATGATTTCTCCTCCTTGCTTATACAAAGAAGCCATTATCTAAGAATGTTCGCTTTCTTCTACCAAAAATCCAAGGAAACCACATAGGGAACTATAGTGTGATGGATTGATGGTTTTAAATGTTTGGAAAAGGATCAAACATAATTAGTCCTCACTCCATATAGCATGCTTAACCAACCAATTGCAAGTATCCTATGTTATACATTGATGTGTGAACCAAACATGGTCCTAGTGAGAGAGACCTTAAAGAAAAGTCTTAATCAATGTGATAATAAATGACATAGTGAATGCAAACACATCTCCATAAATTACATAGACACACAAGAAGTAGGATATTCAAAGTAATGAGGATTCAAACCCAACAAAATGACGAATAATGAAAATTTTGTGATGAAGAAAGTCTCATAGAAGGTGATGCATTATATTGCATTTAAGAAAGACCTCAGATATTTGAGATTGTAAAAAAGAACATAATAAACTTAAGACCAAGTGTTTCCCCAATCTACGATGTGACCAAGGGTATCCCTAACCTTGCAACACCTCGCGAAGCTATAAATATAGAAGCTAAAATTTACTTCTAATATTTAACACTGCAAAAAAATGCAGTTCTTCACATAGAGCTACCAACTAAATTTAAAAACTAAAACAACACTTCTAATGTTGAAAACCACAAAACAAAACATATTAAACATAAAATAAAGAGCATCATTAACTTTGCAATGCCTCACAGACCTACCTTGAATCCAAACACTAATCACAAGATCTCCTTCTCATGTTGTGAGAAGGACTTCAAACTCTCATGTGAAAATATTCAAACTCCAACTAAATTGTCTTGTGGAAAATGAAGAGTGTACTCATACTTTGCCTTGTCATAAGAACCTCATGTGAAATCCACTTCTACCCACATGTGTTAATGATTTATTATAAAAACCTTTTTCTTGCACTACAGTAGGAAAACCTATCATAACTCAATTCTCAACCAACAGTGGGGACAACGATCATTGGTTGCTATCCATGAATGCAAGCTAGCCCATCAGCGTTATTCAAGGAAAATCATGCCACCTAGAATAACGCATTGGTGATCCGTAAGGGGTCAGAATTTCACTCGTTCCAGATGCCTTTGTGTCTTGGGTTGTCACCTTGTTTCCTTACATCTAAGGAAGACAAGCTCTTAACCAAGTAGAAGTAGTGATGGATTACAAACACCTTATGATGAAATGACTTGTTCATATTTATGGATTTAAAATTATGTAAGGAGTTTTGAAACGTCCAATGTTTCGAGTGGACACTCCACCCATCATCAGGAACTATCAAAGCAATAATATTTGAAAAGAGTGCTATAGAAAATATTTTAAATGAGATTTTTTTTAATAAGAACGTTGAGGATAAGCGTATGAGAAAAAGTGGACAAAAAGTAGATATTATAAATTAATGAGAAAATACATCCGTTATCAATTAATCAAAGGATGAAAAAAATAATAATTGAAGGATGCATTTGATAATATGTTGGCCATTGACCAAGTTTTGAGGAAACATTGGTCATGTTTGACCACTTTTTGGACTTCGACAGGCTGGTCGAAGATGGAGCACCCAGGTGGAGTTGAGATCGTGGGATCTCGCTTGTTTTACGGGCTTATGGACCGAGAAAAGGGTTTACTAGGGTTTATGTAATGGGTTAAAGGATGTCAGCCCATGGGTTTACCCATGATTAGGCCTTTTTGTAAATGTATAAATAAGTAGCTAAGTGATGTAAGAAATCTGGTTGGTTGGCTATGTGCACGATATGTTGTAAGTGTTAATGTTGGATCAATGCAAGAGATTGAAAGTTGCTTCGGGTGATCTGGCTGTGTGAATTAAGGCTCTGTGACTTGACTTGATTTTGGGAAGGAGGATTTGGTGTGCAAAATGTAGATCTCTTGTCCTCTGCAGAGTTGGGCTCTGTGGATTTGTGCACAGGAGGAGATGAATGTAAGAAGACTAAAGACTAATAAAGATGAAGAAGAATTTGGTGGACATAGCCCCATATTGGGGTGAACCACATATATCATGTGTCTTGATGTGATTTGTGCGATGTTGTTTATGTGTTTATCTGCTTAGTGATTAATGGTATTAAAGGTAAATAATTGCTAGATCTGAGCTAATGCTATGTGCTAAATGATTGGAAGTGCTTGATCTTTATTGTTATTGCGCTGATATGTAATAAGGATTTAATCTGCAATGTGAATGATATTCAAGAACTAATGCATATTTTGGTCTAAGTGTTCTGTTAAGAATTGTAATCATAGATTTGTGTCCCAGCCTAGTTGTAGACACCTTAGTCCTGCAACCCCCCCTGCCTCTACCTTGGTTGAGACTTAATTTTCTTCGCAAGTGTTGTCGAAAGGTCCAATAGTTAGGGTTTTGTTGGTGCATTGTTGAAGCGTTGAACCCTGGGTCTGCCCCTGTGCCAACAGATGGTTTCGTTGACGGGACCTAAAATTGTGATTGTTGGGAACTGAAGAAGAGAGAAAGGTCTGTGCGTAGATCTGTTGTTGTAGTGTGTAGTATTATACTTGAGTTGTGAAGCTCTGTGCTAAGAAATAAAATTGATCTAAAGAAAAGAGGTAGGATCTTAAATCTTTGTTCTCTAGTAAGGGTAAGATAAGTGAATTTTTTTATTTCGAAAGTATGAATCTAGGTATGTTTGATAGATTTTTTCCAATTATGAAAGCTAGGGCAAAGTTAGAAGAAAGAGTTGATATGAATAAATTTGATAGAAATAGAGAAATATATTTTATTCCTATGCATAGAAAGAATTTTTGGACTAACAAGTGGATGCAGGAACCTAGAAAGATTTTTTGCAGATTGCAAGTCCATCACTGTGATCCCAGTGCGTAGTATAGGAGAGTTTGGGGATCATTTAAAAGAAAGAGAGGATTAACATTGTGTTATAATTGCAGAAGACCAAGACATCTTGCTAAGGAATGCCCTGGTATAGGTCCTATTTGTCTTTGTTGTAAAGCTATTGGTCATGAGGTTGAGGATTGCCCAAGGATGATTGCTAAAGTTGAAAAGATAAACATGAGACAAGAAAACTATAAAGAAGGTCAAGAGACTAAGGATATGTAAAAGAATCATAAAGAAAAAGAGCCAAAGACTATGTTATTACAGTTAAAAGAAGTAATGGATGATCATAGAGACATTAGTTTGCTAGAGATATTGAAAGAAAAATAGCGCATAGTTACAAGAATAGAAGACTTCGACATAGACTATGTATTGGATGAAGAAACAAATGTGAATATTATGCCAGAAAGAACTTGGGAAATTTTGGGAAATCTTGCTATGGTACCTTCATTGGGAAGAATAGGCTTATTTAAAGGAAAGATGATAAACCTATGTGGAAGAGATACTAATGTACCTATGATTGCTCATGAAACATCAACTGAAGAAGAATTTGAAGTCATTAAGTTTGTTAAGAACAATGCCCCTTTTCCACTTTTGTTAGGAAAGACTTGGATTGAGAAGGATCAAATCAGAAGGAAAGCAAAGGAGGAAGCTACAGAAAAGAAAAAGCAAGAAACAAGGGATCTCATAGCTAGAAGAATAGATCGACTGATAGAAGAATGAGAAGTTGAGTCTAAGTAGTAGAAGGAAAGAGAATTAGTTTTCGAGGTTAAAAGAGTGCAAAAAGGTTTGAAGGACATATCCATGCAAGAAGAAAGTATGTCCACCTAGGACCTAGTAAGAAAAGAGCACGTGACCTTTGAGAGCATGTTAGCAGTGCAAAGTCACTATGCTAAGAGAAGATAAGAATAAAAATGGAAAGAAGAATCCAAAGAATCAGATCACAGGAAAGAAGGAAAGGAAGCTCAATAAGAAGAAATCCAAGTTAGAAAAACTACAGGAAGCCACAGAGAACAGAAGAAAGACTTCGCAGGAGACAGGTCCGCAGAAGTTCAACCTTGCCAGAATAGAAGAACCACACAGAATGGGACTTCACCACGAAGAAGCTATATGACCGTTGCAGGCACCTCAACCATTAGAATAACGCCCCATAACGACTAGAAAACATAGTTATGAGCAAGTGGACCATTGAGACCGCACCATAATGGATTGATTTGCATTGATGGATGCATTTATTCCGATTGGAGGAATCTATTATGACGCTTTCTTATTTAACCCTTCGGATGCTACGTTGGGACCACTTTTTTCCACCCATGATTATCCAAGCTAACAAAGAATCGATTCCATATTGCACTGTGATTTCTAGACCTCACCATCTGTTTGATTAGCTCGCTTGTCTTTTCACCTACACAATATATTTGGTTACAAGTGTGAATGTCAAGCGAACCTAGCACGTTAGAGAAGTATGTGGAGGATATTCTCATGGAACTCATGGCTGAGAGACTTATGTCTATAGGAATACAAGCGTCATTGACTAGAGGATTGCAAGCATCCCCTTCGATTGGACATCGTTCTAGTCGTACTACTGAGAAGCGAAGGAAGCACTGCGATGATCTGGATAACATGAAGCAGATCCCATTGGTCTTGCCAAATTATATATGCCTTTGGCTGGTACAGTTAGCTATGACAGTATCCCACGTGACTTTGAGTATACGTTGATCATTGCATACATCTCGAAGGGGATACGCGTAGTTGGACCCCAGTTAGGACAGATCCCAGCCTTGAAGAACAATGACTTTAACCTCGGAGACAGGAAGAACTATGTGATGCTCGCACTGCATCAGTATTTGATGAAGACGATTGGGAAGAAGTCACGCATAGTCTCCCAGTCATGGATTAAGGAGCTCCTGTAGTCAATGATACTGAATATGATGAAGATCCATCGCTTTGGCTGACATTAGGAGGTAACGCTTGCGTTAAAATCCTCCTGTCATGTTATCATGGAGGATATCTATGGCTCGATAGGTGCATCACTGTGGATCCGATGCTTTTCCACCTGATCACAGGACTAAGCATGCAAGGATCGAACCCTCAACAGGTCTACCCAATGAAGACTTCATATCACTCCCTGGCACAACACATAAAGGAGGACTATGGTGATGTAGAAAAGGGAAAGAGAGGCTACAAGGTAGCCTTAATCCAGGATGGTGCAATGCGCCTATCTTGTCAGCTTATAGTTGGAAAGATTGTCAGAAAGAACCATCCCACACAGGTCATAGGTTTCGTAGTGGACCTCGTAGGAAAGTGCATGGAGGGGATGCAAATGAACTGGGTGATTTACTTTGTCAATGAGATCGAGAAGGACTATCGCGAAGTGAAAGATAAGGGGTATGCATTCCATTTAAGTTGGTTACTTATACTGATCGGATTTGTCACTTGGCAGATGCCAAAATGAGAGACATTTCTAGAAGTTGAGCCATCGGATTCATTGGCCGCAAGGTTTTCCACCTTGTGGTATACAAATGACATGTCGAAGCAGTGATAGTTGAACATTGTCTTCCATGCCTATTACTAGAAATTGAAGTGTGCTATTAAGGCATTTCCACGAATGACACCAAATGCACTGCACCAATATAGACCAATGGAAAAGTTCTATGCAGATCGACACTTTATCTACATGACTATGTGCAGGGATGAGAGTAAGGAGGAGTTGCAGTCCTATTATAAGATGATCAACAAAGATATGGAGGAGATCACCAAAGAATGGCCAGCAAAGTTCCTTGTATTGGTGGAATATGCAGAACTCTCTGACCCCAACATCATCAAAAGTCCCTTGGTCAGTCTGGTCGAACATGATGGACATAATAGCATGAAGAAAAAGAAGAAAAAGGAGGAACTGCAGAGTATAGACACTGATGAGGAGGACAACGCCTCAGAGGAATGTAGGCCTGAATCACCCGTAGGAGGAGGAGGAGATGAAGTGAACCAAGAAGGAGGGGAAGAAGGATAAAATCAAGGAAAAGGTGAAGTTACACCATCGAAATATTCCCCTATCGAGGCCGAAACATCAAAGAAGAGGAAGGTTTCTCCACAAAAACCACCATCAAGAAATAAGACCCGTGCCAATAAACCCTAGTCAAAGAATGTGCTCATAGAGGACGATGTTGATCTAATCATCGTAGTCGTGGAGGATGCTTCAGAGGATATATTGTAGAGACATGAAGCAAAGCAAGAGACGATGTATCAAATAATAGAGAAGGAGCTGAAGGATATACAACAAGGCATCCATTCAAGCCACACAGTACCTATTGTGCCTTCTTTGTCGAAGATTGCAGAATTGGGGGATGAGCTCACCCAATTACCAAGGCTAGTAGATGCAACATAGGCTCAACTTCATTGAGTCTGTGAAGACAAGGAGAAAGCTACAAAATCCTTGAAGAAAGAAAAGGAGAAGGTCCTAGAGCAGGAGAAATATGAAATTTGGGCGATGTTCAAGGAGGACAAAGCAAAGATATAGAAAGAAAAAGACCAGCTGCTCACAGAGAAGACTGCGGTCAAAGAGGCAGTGACTAAAGCACTTTTCTTTGTGTCAGGCTTGGAACAATATGAAGTAGAGTCAGCTGAGATTCAAGTGGGGAAGCTCATTGAGGCCAGTCAACAACTTCAAGTAAGGGTAACAAAGTTAGAACTCCAAGCAGTGCCGAGAACTCTGCAAGAAGTGCATGATCAGAGGGAAGAAATCACCAACAGTGTAGTTGGAAGGATCAAGACCCTCACCTTAGAATGTAAGTAGTTGAGAGATTGAAGTGTGTAGACCTATGAATGCCTCATAGAAGATCCAAAGTTGAGGAAACTGGAAGCACAACTACAGGAGGTGTAGCATCAGGCATACACTATGAAAGCACAGATGAAGTCACTCACTGCAGTTGAGAAAATGAAGAGATCGCAGGGGAAATGCACATTCCAGCAACATATTACTTCCATCTAGAGAAAAGTCATGGAAGTTACATAGAGGCTACAGCCGGTGCAGGAAGAATCGTTCACAATTTTTGAAGAGATTGAAGGACAAGGCTCATAGCTAGACCAAGTGGTTGTGAAAGTGAAACAATGCCTAGAAGGGCCTTTTGCAGAGAAAGTGATTCAAGAGTTCGTTGAGCTGGAGGCTTTAGCGAAGCAGCAAGTCGAGGCAGCTGGAGCTAAGCTCGAGGCCTTTGAAGTAGCGTTGCCTAGATCTGAGTGACTCGAGACAAGTCACAAGTGAGTGTTGGGGGCCTATTGGCCCTTGACCAAGTTTTGAGGAAACATTGGTCATGTTTGACCACTTTTGGGACTTCGATAGGTTGCTCGAAGTGGAGCACCCAAGCGGAGTTGATATTTCGAGATCTCACTTCTTTTGCGGGCTTATGGACCGAGAAAAGGGTTTACTAGGCTTTATGTAATGGGTTAAGGGATGGATGTCATCCAATGGCTTTAGCCATGATTAGGACTTATTGTAAATGTATAAATAAGTATCTAAGTGATGTAAGAAATCTGGCTGGTTGGCTATGTGGACAATATGTTGTAAGTGTTAATGTTGGCTCAGTGCAAGAGATTGTAAGTTGCTTCGGGCGATCTGGCTGTGTGAAGTAAGGATCTGTGCCTTGACCTGATTTTGGGAAGGAGAATCTGGTGTGAAACACACAAATATCTTGTCCTCTATAGAGTTTGGCTCTATGTCTTTGTGCATAGGAGCAGATGAATGTAAGAAGACTAAAGATTAATAAAGAAGAAGTAGAAGTTGGTGGACGTAGCCCCACACCGGGGTGAACCACATAAATCCTATGTCTTGATGTTCTTTCTGCGATGTTGTTTATGTGTTTATCTACTTAGTGCTTAATGGTATTAAAGGTAAATAAATGCTTGATCTAAGCTAATGCTATGTGCTAAATGATTGGAAGTGTTTGATCTTTATTGTTATTGCATGGATTTGTAATAAGGGTTTAATCTGCAATGTGAATGAGATTCAAGAACTAATGCATATTGTGGCCTAAGTGTTTTGTTAAGCATTGTAATCACAGATCTATGTCCCAGCCTGGTTGTAGACACCTGAGCCTCTACCTCAGGTGAGACTTCATTTGCTTTGCAGGTGTTGTCAAAAGGGTCAGTAGTTAGGGTTTTGTTGGTGCATTGTTGAAGCGTTGAACCTTGGGTTTGCCCCTATGCCAACATAATAATTAAAATTTTATTGAAAGAAATTTAGAAAGAAATTGAAATTAAAAATGATCAAAGGATTAAAAGAAAATTAATTAATTAATTAAATAGCTTATGCTTAAATTGGTAAATGGGGGGGGGGAGGAGAGACATAGAATTAATGATATGGGAGTTATAAGAACCAAGAAAAAAGTTCAAAGGAGAGGATAAGGAAAAATTGAATGAGGAAAGGGAAAAAGGGAAAAGACAAAGGACGAAGAAAACAAATTAGGTTTGATGACTAAGGTGATAAATGATAGGCTTCTAGGATTCACTGAGTTTATACCCACCATCTCAATTAAAATTATTGGGATGTTTTTCAATTTTCAAAGCTTCCCAAATGACGCGAGATGAATGATACAATGTTGAGGCTAGGATTTTGGTTTGGTCAAAACAAATTAAGCATTTAGATTTGAAAGAGTGTTAAGAAATCATTGATTTAGAGATGTGATTGTGGGTAGTATCGACTATGTGCTCTTTGAGACAGGTTTTGAAGGATCTGCTATTTTGGCCAATGTGTGATTTTCCACAGGGGAAGGAAATTTGGTAAACTCTTGGGCCAAGCATTGGATCAAATTTATCCTTAGTGGATCTAAAATATTGTTTTATGCTTTTAAAGGGTTTGAAAGTGATTTTGATATTCCTTTTAGCTAGAATTTTAGAAATGTGATTGGTAGTGTCTTTTATGTAAGGAAAAGAAATACGAGCAAGGGGTGGGGAAGAAGAGGAAGAGTTGTTTGATTTGGGCTTACAATGTAACATACCCAGTCTCCCACTGAGTCCCATTCCCACCTTACACATGCTTTGATACAACTTTGTAACGTACCCAATCTCCCACTGAGCAATGTTATTCCAAAAATCCACTGCATAGTTAATATACTCCAGTATTGTTTGCACAATATCACTTGAAGTAACACACTTAGATCAAGCTTGAGTCACACCACACAACTTGTAACAGTAGAAGAAAGAATTTGTTTTAATACAACCTTAAGAAATGAAGATTAAATCAAACAACTGCATGCACCGGCATACTGACCACACAGTACAATTGTGAGCACTATCATCTAGGTGTCATGCACCACTTATGTTAATATTGTGCACGCAATCCATTTCCTTAATCCCACACACCGAAGTTCCATCCTCTGAAGTACACATGTTACGATCTTGCGCACCCGACCACTCAATCCTCTTCTTGATAACTCATAACCAATTAGAAGGTTAGACTTAAGAGGAAAAGTTATTATCAAATGAAATACACATGAACATATACAAATATAGGCTAAGTGCACTATACTTACTTGAATAAGAAACAATTAACATAATGAAAAAAATTGCTCATATGAAACCCATACAAGAATTTATCATATGTCAAACATAGTCAAATATGCACAGTAAACAAGACAAGCACATAGAGAACCACTTATTTTAAATGAAAGTCACCAACTATAGCCTTGACTCAAACGTTCATCCCAACCATAGATGTTGTTTCTCATAAATCTTGAGGAACATGTCAACCCGAGCTGGGGCTCATCTCCACCAGGGTAAAGGGTTCCTAGCAACAAGATATGGTCTGAAAATCAACATAATTGTCTAGTCCTATGTGTCACTGCTACAACTAGCCCACATTCCCTCATTCCACACACACATTTCACACCCAAGGAAGTGTGCCTCTTCTTTGCTCACCAGTCCTTCAACTTCCCCACTTCCCTTCCTAAGGTTACCAATAATAGGTTGGATAGGAAGTCTCTTAGACTTGTGAATAATGCCCAACGCACCAGGGAACAATTCTCCACAATACTCCCGCCCGGAGAATATGCTCATGGGTCTAGAAACCACTCCACAACAACTAGTCTCGCACCTAGAGAGACTTCTTATGGTTTTCCAACCTGACTCTTTGACAATGAAACTCTAGTTACAATCCCACAACACCTTACAAGCTTCTATGTGTAGATAAGGTAATAATTGGATTTTCCATACAGTCTGATCCCCTTCTTCTCACGAGAGCCTATTACATGAATAATCATCCCCCAAAAAATACATTAAGGCCAACAATATATATTCCATGCCTTCCACTTGACACTTGTCATTCCCAAAAGCAACTTTAAGCCACTTGGTGACCCGTCCCCTACCCTCGAGAACTTGGGATAAAAATATATCCACATTACACTTTTTCTGTAAATATTATAAAATATTCCTCAAGACTTCTGACTCACCCCCTTTTCCCTTTTCTAGTGGAGTAGGGCCCCCATCTCTTTTCATCTGAGTTAGTCAGCATGCAACGATGCAATATTATATTGTATTCATGATTATATTTACATGGATAGGCACACTGGCCTATCTGTGTCCATGCTCACTAGCCTCAGAATCACACAAGCTCTTCGGCCTCAAAACATAACATGAATTCATAAGCACTAACCCAAGTGTGCGCAACATAATGCAATGTGCACACTTACCTGGGTGAGTGCAACACACAAAATGTGTGCACCCTATCTTTATAACAATTCTTTGTGCACTTACTCTATGTATCACAACATAATCGGGTGTCCTTGGATCACCAACCTAAATGTTCATTACATTTACACTTGATACCAATTCAACTCACCAACCTATATGAAATATTACAAGGATCTGTATTAAGGACACTACAATCCCCTCCCCCTTATTTATGCATTGTCATCAGTGCATTGTATATACATGTACATACAAAATTTCAAACATCAAAAAAAATATGAGGATACTCTGCTCGCATAACATCTTCTCACTCCCAGGTTGCATCCTCAGAAATGTACCAGGTCCATTGTACCTTTTCCAGCTCCATCACTCAATTCCAAATCTATTTGGTTTTTCGATCCAATTTGCAAACCAATCACACTTGAAATCCACCTTCTGGCTCCACCTGAATCACATTCCAATCAATGACATGATTAACATCACGTACATACTTCTTAATAAATGAAACATGGAAAACATTATGAATGCATAAGGATGTAGGCAATGCAATCATATAAGCAACATGACTAATCCTTTCTAGGATTTCAAATGGCCCACAATAATGATCTTTTAATTTAGAGCAATTTCCCAACTTCAGGGAACTGCACCTAGCCTGCACTTTCAGAAATACATGATCACCCACTTCAAATTCCATATGGATCATTCCTTTATCTATGCAAGTTTTCTTCCTATCTTGAGCAACCTTTAAATTCTGCTTGATCTTTACCATCTCCTCCTCCATTTCCCGGAGCAAATTTGGCCCAACTACTATGCGGTCTGCTGCATTGTCTCGACTCACTGGTGTGCTGCACCTTTTACCATAAAGTGCCACAAATGGGATCATATTTAAAGATGCATCATACCCATTGTTGTAAGAAAACTCTACCAAATGAAGGTATTCCTCCCACTTGGATGGATTATCCATCATGTACATCCTCAACATGTCTTCAATCACCTGGTTTACCCTCTCAATTTGACCATCTGACTCAGGATGATATGTTGTGCTGAAATTCAGACTTGTTATGAATCCCTTTTATAAAATTTTCCAAAAGTTCGAGGTGAACTTGGAATCTCTGTCAGACACAATTGTCTTATGTACACCATGTAAATAAGCAACTTCACGCATGTATATATCAATAATGTCGTCTTCCTTGTGCATTGACTACACTGGAATAAAATGTGCATCTTTAATAATCTTGTCCACCACCACCATAATAGAATCATGTTGCTTAGAAGTCCAAGAAACTTAGTTATGAAGTCCATGGTCACAGTTTCCCACTTCCATTCAGGAATAGGCAAAGGCTACAAATGACCGGTTGGATGTTTGTGCTCAGCCTTGACCTTCTAACATTCAATAATTCTTGCAATAAAATCCACAACTTCCTTTTTCATGCCTAGTCAAAAGTATTGTTTCTTTACCGTGACAATGGTCTTTTGGTAACCTAGATGTCTAGCATAAGGAACCTTATGAATTTATGACAAAATATAGTTCTTCAACTCTTTATCATTTGTCACATAGACTTCACACCTATACATGAGGATCTGTTAAGGTCCTAACCCGCACATAGGTAGATTAATGTATTCGGATGTAATAACGGTCAATATTAAATAAGACCTTTCAATAAAATAGAATAAGGCGGATGTAAGAAGACCTAATAGAAGCTTCCGCTTCTAGAAGGATCTTCCTCTAGATGCTTCTTTTTAGTATAAA
>JZKD02S2336631.1:93935-104522 GCA_000966675.3 Picea glauca
GCCTGTGAACATTGCTATCTGAATCAAGTGCTATTTCTGTTCAAGTGCTATTTCTGTTGCTATTTCGTATATCATTTCTGTGTATTATGAAGATTATGCTGGATACTTTACTGTTATTCTTTTATTTCTAGCATTTCGTTTCTGTTCTTCACATTTTATATATCTGGTATCTTGCAGGATCCCATCCTGTCTTAGCTCATAGAATTCAAAATTTTGCTAAGACATTCCTTGCTGTAAAGTCACACTTATATCCATATATCACATTTCTGATTTGGAAACTTCCAAAATTTTGTCAAACAAATCTATTTGGTACATGATAATGGTTGTATCATGCACCTTATGCATCCTCCTACTAAGTGCGTCAGCCACCTTTTTCTCTTTTCCTTTGACATGCTTTATGTCGAAGTCATACTCACTAAGGAACTCTAACCGCCTGCTTTATCTGGAATTCAAACTTGGCTATCCAAACAAATAATTCAGACCACAATGGTATGTTCTTAGCTCAAATATCTTACCCATGAGATAATGTCACCACATCTTCAAAGCATGCACTATAGCCTCCAATTATAAGTCATGCATAGAATAGAGTCTTTCATGCTCTTTCAACTTCCTAGACTCGTAGCATACCATATGCCCATTTTGACTCAGGACTCCCCCAAGCCCTTCCTTTCATGCATCCATGCACATGACAAGTTCTGTATCTGGATCAACAATCCTCAAAATTGACACTCTTGTTAACAAGTTCTTCAAGTGCTGAAAACTCCTTGTGCAATCTAGAGTCCATTCAAATCACGCATTTTTCTTCTGCATAGATGTAAGTGGATATGCAATTTGTGAAAATCCTTCAATAAGCTTTATGTAGTATCCTGCCAGTCCCATAAAGGACCTTACCTCTATGACATTACTTGGCATTGGCCATTCCTAAATGGGTTTTATCTTCGTTGGGTCCACAATTATTCCTTCTTATGAAATAATATAACCCAAATAATGAATATGTCACTGATAAAATGAACACTTGCTCAAATTCGCATAAATTTGATGCTCCCTCAACACCTACAACACCATCCTCAAGTGATGGTCGATCTCTTCCTTAGACTTTGAGTAAATAAGAATGTCATCAAAAAATATAATGATGAACTTATCTAAGTAATCTCAAAAAACTCCATTCAATAAACACATGAAGACCATTGGTTCATTCAACAACCCAAATGGCACCACTATAAAATTGTAATGACCATACCTTGTTCTGAAGGTAGTCTTACTGATGTCTTCCTCCTTTATTCTTACTTGGTGATAACTAGATCTGAGATCTATCTTGGAAAATATCTATGCGCCTCTTAGTGGATCAAACAGGTCACCTATCCTTGGCAAAGGATACTTGTTCTTCATTATTACCTTATTCAACTATCTAAAGTCGATATAAAATATCAACGCACCATCCTTCTTCTTTACGAAAAATACTGGCACACCCCAAGGTGAAACACTTAGGCGTATATACCCTTTCTTCAGAAGCTCTTCAAGTTGTATCTGCAACTGCTTCAATTCTGGCGTACTCATTCTATATGGAGTCTTGGATACAGGTGTTTCTCCCAACATCAAATTAATAGAGAAGTCAATATCTCTTTTCAGAGGAAATATCAGTACCTCTTTAAATACATCCTCACACTCTTTCAATATTGCGTAGTATTCCACACTTGTCACTTTATCCTTGGGTGCCTCTTTCATGTGTGCTATGAATACTTGACACCCTTTTCTATAATTTTTTTTTAACTGTGAATCTAAGACTTATCTAATAGTCATAACTCTTGGAATTACTTGAACTGATCTCAAGTTTCCTTGTTCGTCCAAGAAAGTGAATGTTTTATTGTAACAATCCAGGACAAAATGATTCTCATCCAACCAATCCATACCAATGAGGCAATCGTACAAACCCAAAGGTATGATATTCAAATCAACCTTTTTGTGCAATCCATTCATCTCCATTGGACATTCCTTAACCTCCTCACTAATATTCCTTTTTTCTCCTGTAACTAACTGCACCAACCAATATTTTCCAAGCTTACTTAGCAGATGAAATATTTCCACCATCTTAGGATCTAGATAACTATGACTATCTCCTGAGTCTATTAAAATAGAAATGGGTTGATAATTAATATTACCTTCCACCTTGATCATGTGTGACTGAAACTCATCCTGCTTGTTATCCAACACTAGGAAATCCTCGTTACATTTCTACCCATGTCCTCAATTTTCGCAACTTATTTTACATCATGCATAGTCCTCACTTTATCACTTATTTGAGGGAAATCTTTGTGCATATGATTTCCTCCACAACCCCAACACTACATAGGTTGTTTCCATGACTTTTGTCCCATTATCTTTGACATTCTGGGCTCTTGAAGAGTCGTCTATCCTTGCACAATATTTTTGAAAAATGGTGGCTTAGCTGCCTTCTTCCTTTGTTCCACCTTGCTTTTCATCTTGTCTTCCCAAGCCTTTTGGAAAGTCAGCCTTCCCCTTTGTTGGTCATAAAGACACTTAGCACGCCTTCTGGTTTCTTCCAACATATTAGGGTCATCATGCTGTATCTTTTCACTAATAAATGAGGGCAACCCACTCAAGTATCTTTGAATCTTCACTTGTTCATCCTTGATAAAAGACACACAATTCAACAGTTCTAAAAATATTCTTTTGTACTCCCTTCTTCCTCTGTTCCACCTTACTTTTCATCTTGTCTTCCCAAGAATTTTGGAAAGTTGACCTTCCCCTTTGTTGGTCATAAAGACACTTAGCACGCCTTATGGTTTCTTCCAACATCTTAGGGTCATCATACTGTATCTTTTCACTAATAAATGAGGGAAACCCACCCAAATATATTTTAATATTCACTTGTTCATCCTTGATAAAAGACACATAATTTAAGAGTTCTAAAAATCTTCTTTTGTAGTCGTCAATCACCATACTCCCAAGATTGAGTTTGAAGAAGTCTTTCATTTTCCTATCACAGTACTGCTTGGTTAAGTATTTATTTTGGAAATATATATTGAACTCTCTCCAAGTCACTTTCTTCTCATTAATATGCTGCACTTGCACATATTAATCCCACCACATCGATGCCTTTCCTTTTAACTGATAGATAGCAATTCTTCCTTCTACCTATGTAGAATAGTTATGCAATTGGAAGTACTTTCTCATACCTAGAAACCAGGTCTCTGTATTTTCATCCTTCTTGTGCCCACCATCAAAGGTAGGAGGCTTAATATTATTCATTATCCCCTATAGCTCGTCCACTCTAGACCTTATCTTATGCTTTCTTATAGGAAATGAACACAAACTACTATGTTCTTTCCCAAAAGAATGCTTATCAACACCTCTTTCTCCTCTTATTTTCTCATCATGAAACCTGCAACTTCTTGATATACTTATCTATGTCTCCTTATCCATATTATTTTCTATTATGTCCAGGCCTTGCATTAATTTGACATTGAAGCCAATTTTCCGCGCCTTAGCTCTCATAAGCCTTATAACTCTTGACATCTTTCTGCAATATTTTTACAGTTTATACTAAGTTCATGTGCTCCTCCTTGGATTCTTTACCATCAACACCCAAACCGATATATAGATCCCCATTAATCATCAGGATTATAAGTCCTCTGCACATCTTCCATGTTTTTTCCCTTCTACACTAACTCTGTCTTTCTCTATTCACTGAAAATTCTGTAAAATGTGCAAGCAATTAAGATTTGTTAGATGGTTTCATGCAACAACTGCATGAAAACTTTGCACCATTTTGTCGGAATCCTTTCACTTGGATTTGTTGAATGATTTTAACATCCAAAACTTCTAATGTGCACACATTCACATCAATGTCTTTGTGCACATCACAACTCTATACCACACACTAACGGTCTTCCATGCAAACTAAGCTCTACACTGCACGACACCAATTATTAGTGCAGACATCTATTCATGTTAGTTTTTGGCCCATACAAGTCCAGTGTTGAACCAAAATCTCTGATACCAATTTGTAATGTACCCAGTCTCTCACTGAGCAATGTTATTCCAAAAATCCATTGTGCAGTTAATATACTCTAGTCTTGTCCGTGCAGTATCACTTGAAGTAACACACTCAGCCCAAGCTTGAGTCACGCCACAGAACTTATAATGATGGAAGAAACCATTTATTTTAATAAAACCTTAAGCAATGAATATTAAATCAAACAACCATGCGCACCAACATATTGACCACAAAATACAACTGTGCGCACTACCATCTGGGTGCCATGCACCACTTTTGTTAATACTATGCATGAAATCTAGTTCCTTAATCACAGACACCGGAGTTCCAACCTATGAAATACCCAAGTTACGATCCTACGCACCCAATCACTCAATCCTCTTCTTGATAACTCATAACCAATTACAAGGTTAAAATTAACAGGCAAAGTTACCACCAAATGACATACTCATACACATGAATTCTGTTTCTAATGATCAGACTGAGCCCTTCGTTCATGGATGAAGCCGATAAATGGCTAAATAAGGCCCTGATAAATGATTTGGAAGAAACTCTAATTGAAAGATAATACATGTATTTGTAATTCCGTTATTGTTAAAAGGGATTTTAGGGATTTATTAGGTATCTGTCAGATTTTTAGCCACGTGGTTTCTAGTACATGGATGTATGAAATTTGGTTTATGATGTATGAAATTTGGTTTATAAATTATGGAGGTTTTATGAAAAAATTATTATTTATTTTTGATGCAAAATTATCTTTTCAATTTTTATAATAATAATAATAATCTAATTTTAAGGTCATGGTCAAGCCATACAGTAAATTGATATATGAAACTCCTTGTTTGTGGAACAATTTATCCATTAAAATTTGAAAGGAATTTAAAGCAAAATAAAAAAGGTAACAACTTTCATCATAATTAATAAAGTTACATCCAATTAATATACAGATATATTTAAAGACAATGTTACAATAATTTAACAACTTATATTAAAAAAAAAAATATCTCAATAGGTTCCCAGGTGTACACCTCCATGTTGATGTTTTCAGAACATCGGGAAGACATTCTCTTAGAATAATAATTAATAATATAATTATTGATTATTAAATATCATATATAATAAGTAAATGATAATAATAAATAGTTATTGATTATTCAAGGGACCCATCGTTTCATGGATGGTCACCATATGTTCCCTATATATGGAACACTCATCATTGTAATAATATATCAATCATATCTCATATGAAGAAAAACAACATGGTATCTGAGTTGGACTGGGCTTGACTCCTTCACAGATTACCATATGTTCCCTATATATGGAATATATGGAATACTCATCATTGTAATAATATATCGATCATATCTCATATGAAGAAAAACAACATGGTATCTGAGCTAGACTGGGCTTGACTCCTTCACAGATTAGAGTAAAATGTTGGGAGTGTTAAATTTATGGGGTTGTTACATTCTTTGTGTACAACATATTTACTTTTTACTCCATCACAGAGTAACATGGTATATGAGTTGGGCTGGGCTTGAATCCTTCATAGATTAGAGTAAAATTTTGGGAGTGTTAAATTTATGGGGTTGTTACAATCTCTATGTACAACATATTTACTTCTTACTCCAACCTAAATTATAGAAAAAATTCCATAAATTATGGTGAGTAGTAATTTCTAGTAAAAAATGTCTAATTACCTAAATATGAGGAATGTATTGCATATTTACTTCTACCTAAATTTATGAAAACAATCGCATTAATTATGGAGGAATTATGGATGGATTATAACCAAATTAATATTTGGGTAGTTACAGAGGTATTCTCCAATTGTTTGTAAGAAATAAAATTTAATTTAATTTTAAATTTAATTTTCAAAGAGACATGTCTTTTTGGATCAATATAATATTACTTAGTGATGTTCTAGAGTTTACTAAAGTAATATTGTATATCATTGGAAGTAATTACCACTTGCGGAAAATCGTTCTTGTCTAATTTAGCACTAGAAAATCAACATGGTTATCCGTATGACATTGAGTCTATGATGGATGTGTGTTGGTCATAGTAGAAGACACATAATTTGTAGGGTCATTGTATATAGTTGTGTAAAGACATGTTTGTCATTGCATTGACATAATGTGAATTGTTTCCTTGGATTTCTCAATGGATCTATTTGTTGTGTAAGGCTTTCATGGAAGTACCTATGTGAAATGTTGATATAGAAAACAATGTGTGAAAGATCCTCTCTTATGAGGCCGATAGATTCTTGATCTCACTGATATATTTGTGAGATTCATTAAAATGCTCGTGGGTGATAACGATTTCCATATGGATATAAATGGAGGAAAATACTACATAACTATTTGAATTTAAGCGTAATTGCCAATCCATGGCATGGGTGTTGATGGTGTTATAGATCAACACAAGTATTTGGTAAGGAGTGATTGAGATGGACATGAGAAGCAGTGACAAACCCTCCTTAATTGAGATCACATGAAGCTTGTGTCAATGTGTTAATGTTTGAAGAAACAACGTGAGATGGTCTCCTTGGAGGGTCCTGTGTGGACTAGTAGGGGGGATGTAGACTTTATATTGACATGCCTCAGATAGTCAAATGAATGAACCAAGGCATAGGTTTTACAAAGAAACCTTGATATGTATTAAAATACATTGGTTACATGAGGGAACCTCAATATGTCTTAGACATGTGTTGCATGAAGGAACCATGAGATGTCAAGTATGGACACAATTCATGAATGAATCCTGAGGTTAGACACTTTAGGATATTTGGGTGTCCAATATAAATTCATGTACCCGAGGAGAAAAGGCCCAAGATAGACCCTTCATGCATAAAACATAGATTTGTGGGGTACAATGAGTCTTCAAATGCATAATGGATCTACATCCCTGGTCAAAGAGAGATTGAGGCGAGCAAAGATGTTACTATTGAGGAGGCAGTATCCTTCATGAGATATAGATGATCTCACATGGATATTGATAGTGAGATACATGAAGAGATGGTACCTTCTCCCTCTCGTGCTCCAGTAGTTCATAGGGAGATAGTTGAGCCTATTGATCAAATTGATCACGTTGATCATGTAGCTCTAGTTGATGTTCCCATAGATATTGTAGTAGGTGAGAAGATACCTACATGGGCTTGTTAGAATCTGCAGCAAGAAGAAGGACATGCAACTCCTTGTGGTACCTTTCGAGAGAGAAAGATACCTCAGAGATATTTGTGCTATGCTACAGTTATGGGCCACATCATTGATTCTAAGCCTTCCTGTTATGAGGAGGCAACTAGTAATCTAATATGGAGAGATGTCATGATGGAGGAGTAAGTGATTCTTTGAATGCATACCGGATCTACATCCTTGGTCAGAGATAGATTGAGGTAAGAAAAGATGTTACCATTGAGGAGGAGGTATCCTTCATGAGATCTAGAGGATCTCACATGGATATTGATAGTGAGAGACAGGAAGAGATGGTACCTTCTCCCCCTCGCACTCCAATAGTTAAGAGGGAGACAATTGAGCCTATTGATCATATAGCTCAAGTTGATGCTCCCAGATATATTGCAGTAGGTGAGAAGAGACCTACATGGGCTCATCAGACTCCGCAGGAGGAAAAAGAACATTCAACTCCTCGTGGTACCTTTCGAGAGAGAAAGATACCTCAGAGATATTTGTGTTATGCTGCAATTATGAGCCACATCATTGATTCTGAGCCTTCCTATTATGAGGAGGCAACTAGTAATCCAGTATGGAGAGATGTCACGATGGAGGAGTATCAATTCATCATGAAGAATGATGTATGGGATATTGTTCCGAGACCTGAGGGGAAGTCTGTAGTGACTTCCAAATACATATATAAGATCAAACACATAGTTGACGAGAGCATTGAGAGTAACAAAATGAGATTTTTTGCTAGAGGATTCTCTCAGGTGGAGGGGATAGATTGTGCACAAAAATTTGCTCATATTGCTCGATACACTTCTATCTGGATGATTATTTCCCCTGCAACATCCATGGGTTGGAAAGTACATCAAATGGATGTGAAGATATCATTTCTCAATGGAGAGATTGAGGAATAAGTATACATCAAGTAGCCAGATGGTTTCATGATACATGAGAAGGAGTCTCATGTGTGTAGTTTGAAGAAGGTCATGTGTGGACTCAAGCATGCACCTCGAGCTTGGTATGTGAGGATTGATGGAAACCTGATGATTTTTGTCTTCAAAAAAAGTGTTTTCAATCCCAGCCTGTATTACACGACTGTTAATGGTGAGTCCTTGATTTAGGTCCTCTACATTGATGATTTATTTCTCACCAATACATAGAGCTTTATTATTTAATGCAAGTATGCATTAGCCTCTGATCTTGAGATTAAGGACCTTGGTATGATGCACTACTTCTTGGGACTAGAGGTGTGGGAGAGAACTGATGAGATCTTCCTAAGTCAAGGGAAGTACATAGTTGAGATATTGAAGAAGTTTGGGATGTTGAATTATAATCCCATGACTACACCAATAGTGATGAATTTGAAGAAACTAAGTGTGTCTTCTTTTGATTCCAATGAGATTGATCTGACCTTGTATAAATACCTAATTGGATCATTGATGTATTTGGTTAACACTAGGCCAAATATTTTCTATGCAGTGAGTGCACTTAGCCAGTTTATGATTCAGCCAATATAGACACACTAGATTGTTGTGAAGCATGTGTTGAGATACCTTCGAGGCACAGTTGGACATGGCCTAAGATATACTTCTAGTATTGATATGATATGGGAGGAATATATTGACTTTGATTGGGTAGGCAACGCAGTGGACAGAAAGAAAACCTTCGGGTGTTGCTTCACTTTGGGATCTTCCATGGTTTCCTGGTGTAGCAGGAAACATACTTATGTCTCTTTGAGCACAACAGAAGAAGAGTACATTGCATTAAGTATGTCAGTCTATGAAGTAGTGTGGCCTCACAAGATCCTTGTTGATTTATCTGAACGTGTGCTGGATTCGACCATTATTCATTATGGTAACCAAAGTTGTATGAAGATATTAGAGAATCCAATGTTTCATGACAAATTGAGCCACATTGAGATCAAGTACCATTACATTTGAGACATGGTGTAGAGGAATGAAGTACTAATGTAGTACCTTCCTATAAATGAGTAGGTTTTTGATGTTCTTACCAAACTAGGCTAAAGTTGAAGTACTTCCGTGACAGACTTGGTGTGGCAAAGAATGCCTCCCTCATTGAGAGGGAGTGTTGATGTTTGCAGCTTCCTAAGACATTCTCCATATCGTACTCCTCTGTGACTGAGTTGAGTTGATCTGTGATGACACTTATCCAAGAAGGGATAAGTGCATTTGGTATTATAGCCTAACATCCCTTGTGGAGAGCACATGAGGACACATCTCATGTGGAGAGAACATGAGGACATGTTATGGGAGTTGACCTTGACGTCACACACTATGGAGAGTTGACCCTAGTGCTTCTAGAGGGAGTAGCCTCTAGCAGTCCACATGGGAGTGCCATGTGTGACATAAATTCTCCATATCGTACTCCTCTGTGAATTGAGTTGAGTTGATCTGTGAGGCCACTTATCCAAGAAGGGATAAGTGGGACACTTATCTGAGAATGGATAAGTTTGTTTGGGATTATAGCCCAAATTCCCTTGTGGAGAGCACATGAGGATATGTCCATTGTGGAGAGAACATGAGTACATGTCAAGGGAGTTGAACTTGACATCACACACTATGGGGAGTTGACCCTAAGTGTTCCTAGAGGGAGTATCCTCTAAAAGTCCACATGGGAGTTCCATGTGTGACAAAACCTTTGCTACTATGGTGGTTGTGTGCCATTGGTGGAGACTTTGTGTCTCTAGATAGTAGTTGTGTACTACTATGGAAATATACCTCCCTAGATAAGAGGGAGTGTTGATGTTTCAACATCAGGTGAACCTTCTCCTAGATTGGGATGCAAACCAAGGGAGATGGGATAAACTTATCATAAATGTGAACTTGTGGTAAATGGGCCCAGACGTATTCCTTCCTTGTTCATGAAAATGAATAATATGGACTCGAGGTACTTGAAGTGATTTCCACGTGTTAGTTAGCATCAGGCTGACATTCACTCACAAGTGTGTACTTATGGTGAAATATCTTGGTGTGGTCTTTGTCCTAGTCATGGTGATTTGACAAGGAATAATAAAGACTTAAGATGCTATATTCTATTACATGTGGACCCAGAGTGAGACATATCTTAAAGAGAGTTAATTGGCTCAGAGGGAGAGTTGTAGAAGGTGTTTATCCTCAGTTCAGGTGGGAGAGATATGTCTCCCAAGACTGACAGACAAGTGTCATGACTCTAGGGTGAATTTTGTATACTTCAAAGACAAGCTTGGCACAATGCAGAATTTATCCCTCATTGAGAGGGAGTGTTGATGTTTGGACAACATCGAGAAGACATTCTCTTAGAATAATAATTAATAATACAATTATTGATTATTAAATATCATATATAATAAGTAAATGATAATAATAAATAGTTATTGATTATTCAAGGGAC
>JZKD02S2336631.1:104572-130521 GCA_000966675.3 Picea glauca
ATTCAAGGGACACCCTCTTTCATGGACGGTCACCATATGTTCCCTATATATGGAACACTCGTCATTGTAATAATATATTTATCATATCTCATATGAAAAAAAACAACACTTTGTAGACTTTAGATATACATATTGTTATAATGCAAATAAATATATTTGAATAAAAATCAAAGTTTATATTTATAATTTTTTCGAGTTTTTTTTTAAGGTTTATGTAGTTGATCATCATTGTAAGATTCATCTTAAATTATTAAAAATGTACTTCAAGCTATTTGGTTTATGTTGACATTTTATATAAAGCAGGGTTAAAATGAATTTTCTTGTAACAAACTTCCTTCTAAGTAATAGAATCTAATTGTTTATAAATCAATTTCTATGAATATGTGATTGGCCTTTATGTTGGAGTAGAAGAAGTGAATGGGAAACAATCCATCTTATCATCCCACTTATTTTAGGGAAATGGGTGATACAAACGAAATTGAGAGGTTAGGAACTGGGTTAAACTACCATATTGACTTGCATGAGGATGATTTCTATAGTGGGATTTGTGTATTGTCACTAATGTTCTTATGTGTATAAGACTGACATTGATTAACACCTCTATATTTCTTATTTTTGGGTAAATTTTTTTCTACATGATGCTACAAAGTATAGAATACTATGTATCTGTTATCTATGGGAAATTAAAGGTATAGTTCTTTGTGTGAAGGCAATTGACTTTATATCTAAATGAGAACATAACTTTGCAAGGGTATTTACTAAGTGCATTGATTATGGCTATTGATGCAGGAGCATCGTTGGCAATCACGCAGAGATGGGACCACCAGACATGTGAGAGTTCCCCCGGAGATTCAAAACGTGACAATTCAACTAATTTCAGGATCTGCCTCCACCCAGCACCGAAATTCATTTTTTCAAAGGCACGCTTGAACCAACACCATATTTTCCCTTTGTAGCAAGTTTTTGAATTTGTAAGCAGAGCAAAATCTCCCACTTCATCTCTGGAAAACGATTGATATAGGATAGCATAGGATAATATTTAGGGTAGGCAAGTAGCCAAAAGAGACCCTAGGAGATATTTTGAGTTATGAAAAGTTTGTAAGAAGTTAGAGGGAGAGAAGAGAGTAAGAGGAAGCAGAAAGAGGAGGAGAAAAAAGAGAACTATGTTAGAGCAGAAACCCTTAGTTCTGAAACGACTGTAATTTCTATGTATTTTGTAGCCAGTGGGCATTTTCATGAATAGAACAAAATGGAAAAATTGATCCAAAGGTGTTGTGTTTGAACTATGTGTATTTTCCTGCTATTTTCTACTTTATAAGCAAGTGGATGGAACTGTGAGTTTTTTCTTTTTAGTTTTCAATTGTTTCTCTTCATTTAGATATTTGCAAGGATTGCATCAAGCCGAGGGAACGTAGTGGAATTGTTTCCTCCTTACTGAGAACTCTGCAAGGTGTGCATTGAGCCAGAGGGAGAAAACACCTGATTTCGAAACTCGTTTTCTGGAAGGAGTGAAGATATGGGTCTTCACGAACTTAGAAAAGTTTCTAAGTTGAAGTCGAGAAAAGATCAGAAGGAGGAATGTCGTCAAGCGTTAGATCATGGTTAAGATTCTCGTAGGCAATCCGATCTGAAAGAAGGAGCGCAGACTTTAACCCTGCAGGCTTCTAGGAGGAGAATCTTGAGATTCGAATGGACGGTGGAGAGTCCTCGATGAGGAATAATGAAATCCCATGAACTCTTGGATTAGGAGGAGTTGCGAGGAGGTTAACGACAAGAGTTCATTGACGTTCATTTCGGGACTTCGAGTACCAAGAAGTGGAAAGACAAGAGTTTTGTCTTTCAAAATCCCAAATCGCAAAATCATGAAATCGCGATTCATTTAGAGCCGTCAAACCCAGAATGATCTGGACCGTTGGTTCATTTTGGGACTTCGGGTACTGAGAAGTGGAGAGACAGAGGTTTTTCTCCATCAGAACCCTGAATCATGAAATCACAAAATCGCGATTCGACGAGAGCCATTGATCTCAGGGGTTGTCGTGAGCCATCGATTAAGTGCCAAGTCACTTCGGTGTTTTAGCTTTTTGCCATTTCAGCATTTCGGCTACCGGAGATCCTAAGGAGCAAGGACGCCCCTTGTGTCATGATTCTATGAAACATGACATCCTGAAGAGGAGATTGTCGGGACACTTTACTTTGGCATTTTGGGTATTGGAGGTCCTAAGGAGCAGGAACTCACATCCTTCTTAGATTTAGCAAAACGTGAAATCCTGAAGGTAACCACGCCGAGATGTTTTGACTTCCGTCATTTTGGATTTTCATCTTTTCGGCTACCGAGAACTCCAAAGGATAGATACACCCTTTGCATCTCGATTTCATGAAATGTGAAATCCTAAAAAGGGAAAAGGCAACGGTCATTTTGGCTTTTCGGAGACCGGGAACTCCAAGGTACAGAGACACCCTTTGCATCTCGATTTTGTGAAGTGCAAAATCCCAAAAAGGGAAAGGCACGATTATTTCAGTCTTTCAGTGACTGGGAATCCTGAGGAGAAAGGATATTTGTTGCATCCACATTTCACGAAACACGAAGTCCTGAAGAAGTGAGCACCGGGCCATCTCGGCATTTCGGCTACTAGAAGTTTGGGGGACTAGAAGACAAGACACTTGATCTGTGGAGGCCTAATCCCCGATTAGCGCCTTTCGACTTGGCTCTTGGTCATAGCCCTTGGTCATTTGGTGTGGGAGATTACAGTTGGCACCAAAAACCAACCAACGAAATTTTTGTAGGGGACCTTTGTATTCGTCCAAAAGGTTCCAGGTTGGAACCTAAAGAGCCATTGCAGCTCCAAAAGTGAAAGATCCTGACTGGGAGGTCATGCAACCCTTAGGATGGATAGGTGGGTTTGCATCAAGTGGTATCAGAGCCCAATTTCCATTTGTAGATTTCAGGTGAAGGGAGAAAAAAAAGGAGACAAAAAAACCTTGAAGTTGTACTCTGTGTGCGATAGACAGTCAACACCATGCCGCCAAGAAGACAAGATCCGCCTCTAGGCAACCATGCTGTAGAAAGGGAGATGCGAGAACTTCATGCTTGATTAGAGACCATGGAAGTAACAAAGAGGAGGGCACCTGACGCTGGAGATGTCAGTGATGTAGAAAGTGAAGAATCTGAAGTTGAAGAAGCTGCAGGAGAGGACGCTGCAGAAGAATGGTTGCTGAGAGCAGTTGCCAGATTGGGAGGTAGAGCTAAGATAGAGGTTCCCATGTATGAGGGGAATCTAGATGCAAAAGAACTGTTGGACTGGATAAGGTCCATGGAAAAGCACTTCGATTATCAAGATGTCAATGAGGAGAAAAAGGTGAAGTAGGCAGTCACCGGGCTAAAAGGGCATGTAGCACTATGGTGGGATGAATTGCAGGCTGAGAGAAGAAGTAAGGGAAAACAAAGGAGAAAGAGTTGGGACAGGATGGTAGCCAAGCTGAAGGATAAGTTCATACCCAAGGACTACCAAATCAATCTATTTAGGAAGCTACAGAACCTAAGACAGAAGGGGATGATGGTTAAGGAGTACACTGATGAGTTCTATAGGTTGAACATCAGTACTGGGAAAAGGGAGAGAGATGAAGAAAAGGTCGCTAGATATGTAAATGGCTTGAGATATGACATTCAGGATGAACTAAGCATGATGTCAGTAAAGACTATGGAGGATGCTTATCAGTTTGCACTGAAGGCAGAGGAGAAGCTGGCCAGAAAATAGAACCAGCGAGGAAGAGGCAAAAGCTCAATCCCGAGCAAGAACAAGGGGTTCAATTGAGACATAGCACATCAGTCTAAGGAGGAGGCTGAGAAACCCAAAAATCACTCTGAAAGAGGAGGAAGTTCATGAGGGAGATAGAATGGAGGAAGAAACTCTTCTAGAGGAAGAGGAAGAGGAGGAGTAAGGTGCTATAACTGTGGGAAGATAGGGCACATGTCTTGGGAATGCCCCAAGAAGAAAAAAGAAGGAGGATAAGCTCACATTTCAAAAGCACAACAAAGAGATGTTGAGCTAGAGGGAGCAGAGGATAGAGCATCCCTGATGTTGAGCAAATTTCTTTTAAAACCAAAGGCATAAATTGAGAAGCCAATGCAGAGAAATAGTCTCTTTAGGACAACTTGCAAGAATAAGGACAAATTCCCTTTACTGAGAATGGATGATTTAATGGACTGCTTAAGTGGATAAAATTTTGTTTCTAAAATAGATCTAAAAAGTGGATATCACCAGATCAAGATGAGAGAAGGTGATGAATGGAAAACAACCTTTAAAACTAATGAAGGCCTGTATGAGTGGTTGGTTATGCCATTTGGATTAACAAACACCCCAAGTACTTTTATGAGGTTGATGAATGAAATTCTAAAGGATTTCATTGGCAAGTTTGCAATTGTATATCTGGACGATATACTGATCTTTAGCAAGACCAAAGAGGAGCATTTGAGGCACCTAACACTAGTGATGAGGAGGCTATAGTAGGAGAAGTTGCTGATCAATATGAAGAAGTCCTCTTTTATGAAGACAAATCTCATTTATTTGGGTTTTGTGATATCCTCGAATGAATTGAAGATGGATCCAGAAAAGGTGAAAGTGATCAGAGAATGGTCGTCACCAAGGAACATGTTTGAGGTAAGGAGCTTTCATGGTTTAGAGAGTTTTTACAGAAAGTTCATTAGAGACTTCAGTGGGATTTGTGCACCAATGATGGATACAGTGAAGAAACGACACAAGTCTTTTAAATGGACATAGGAGGTTTAAGGGAGCTTCAATATACTGAAGGGGAAGATAACAAAACGACCGATTCTGATCTTGCCAAATTTTGGGAAGACATTTTAGGTAAGATGTGATGCAAGTGGAGTTGCAATAGGAGCTATTTTGAGTCAGGATAGCAGGCTTGTTGCCTATTTCAATGAGAATCTGAATGAGACTAAGAGTAAATACTCCACATATGACAAGGAGTTTTATGCCATCATTCAAGCATTGAAGAAATGGAGACATTATCTTATCCCGAAGGAGTTTGTCTTGTATAGCGATAACCAAGCTTTACAATTCATAAACCAACAAGAAAAACTAAATCAGAGGCATGCAAAATGGGTTGAGTTTATGAAAAATTTTACTTTTGTCATTAAACATATTGCTGGAAATGGTAACAAGGTTGTTGATGCATTAAGCAGGAGATGTTTAATTCTGCATGAATTCTAGGTGGAGACCTTGGGGTTTGAGCATCTCAAGGATATGTATTATGATGATGCAGATTTCAAGGAGGCCTACGAAGCATGTACAAAACCTATACTGAGAGATAGAAGTCAGTGGACAAAGTATATGGTTCAGGAAGGGTCGTTGTTCAAAGGAAACCAATTGTGCATACCACAATGTTCAATGAGAGACAATCTTCTAAAGGAGAAGCATAGTGGAGGGTTGGTTGGACACTTCAGCCATGATAAAACATTTTCACAGTTGAGCAGTTTGTACTACTGGCCAGGTATGAGAATAGAGGTGATAAAATTTGTGAACAAATGTAGGATTTGTCAACATGCAAAGGAGAAAAGATAGAACACTGGGTTGTATCAACCATTGCCAATACCAGAGAGGCCTTGGGATGCAATAAGCATGGATTTCATGTTGGGATTGCCAAGGACACAAAGGGGATTCGATTCCATATTTGTGGTGGTAGATATGTTTTCAAAGATGGCACATTTCATCCCATGCCAGAAGACCAGTGATGCAACACATGTTGCAAATATTTTTTTCGGAGAAGTTGTAAGACTTCACGGCCTACCCAGGAGCATTGTCTCAGATCAAGATACAAAGTTTGTTGGTCACTTTTGGAGGATGTTGTGGAAGAATATGGGGACAAAATTGTCCTTCAGCTCAGCTTATCACCCCCAGACAGATGGGTAGACTAAGGTGGTAAATAAAAGTTTGGGGAATCTATTGAGAAGTCTGGTTATTGAACATCATAACCAGTGGGATCAGATTATGCCACAAGAAGAATTTGCATACAATGACTCACCAAACAGGAGCACTGGAAGAATCCCATTCCAAATACTCTACGTAATGCAACCCAAGGGAGTATCTGAGTTAAGAGACTTGGAACAGGGAGAGATCAGAAGTGCTGGAGTAGAGGATTTTGCTACTGAAATATAGAGACTCCATGGCTAGATCAAGGAACAACTACAGAGTTCCAACCAAAAATACAAACACAGAGTCTATCAACATCATAGGGAACTTCAATTTGAAGTGGGGGATCAAGTTTTGGCACATCTCGAGAAGGAAAGGTTCCCTAGAGGAACATATAACAAATTGAAGATGAAGAAGATAGGACCCTGTAAGATCTTGAGGAAGTTCGATGCAAATGCCTATGAGGTCAAGCTACCAGATGGTGTGGGAATTTTACCCATATTCAACGTTTCATACCTGTACCCTTACAGGAAGGACGATGCAGAAGGCTCAAAAGATCACAAAAATATTTAGTGGGAGAAGCAGATGCCTATGGCAGAGAAGCCGTAGATGGAGAAGATTCTTGATAAGAGGATTAGTAAGAAGACCATAAGGAAGACTTGTTTTGAGTATCTGGTCAAATGGAAGGGACGCCCAATAGAAGATGCCAGTTGAGAAAATGAAGCCGCTATCTAGAAGTAGGGAAAATCAGTAGAGGAGCTTATGGATAGGAGTCCATGAATTTTTGTCAAGGGGAGTATGATGCAGGAGCATAGTTGGCAAGCACACAGAGGTGGGACCACCAAACACGTGACAGTTCCTCCGAAACATCAAAACACGAAAATTCAACTGATTTCGAGATCCACCTCCACCCAGTGCCAAAATTCATTTTTTCAGAGGCATGCTTGAACCGGCACCATATTTTCCCTTTGTAGCAAGTTTTTGAATTTGTAAACAGAGCAGAAGCTCCCACTTCGGCTCTAGAAAGTGATTGATGTAGGATAGCGTAGGATAAGATTTAGAGTAGGCAAGTAGCCAGAAGAGACCCTAGGATATATTTTGAGTTATGAAAAGTTTGTAAGAAGTTAGAGGGAGAGAAGAGAGTAAGAGGAAGTAGAAAGAGGAGGAGCAAAAAGAGAACTATGTTAGAGAAGAAACCCTCAGTTCTGAAATGACTGTAATCTCTATGTATTTTGTAGCCAGTGGGCATTTTCATGAATAGAACAGAATGGAAAAATTGATCCTAAGGTGTTGTGTTTGGACTATGTGTATTTTCTTGCTATTTTCTACTTTATAAGCAAGTGGGTGGAACTGTGAGTTTTTTCTTTTCAGTTTTCAATTGTTTCTCTTCATTTAGAGCTTTGCAAGGAGTGCATCAAGCCGAGGGAACGTAGTGGAATTGTTTCCTCCTTACCGAGAGATCTGGAAGGTGTGCATTGAGCCAGAGGGAGAAAACACCTGATTCTGGAACTCATTTTCTGGAAGGAGTGAAGATTTGGGTCTTCGCAAACTTAGAAAAGTTTCTAAGTCGAAGTTGAGAAAATCTCAGAAGGAGGAACGCCGTCAAGCATTGGATCATGGTTAAGATTACCACAGGCCATCTGATCTGAAGGAAGGAGTGCAGACCTTAACCCTGCAGGCATCCAGGAGGAGAATCCTAAGATTCGAACGAACGGTGGAGAGTCCTTGAGGAGGAATAACAAAATCCCACTAACGATTGGATTAGGAGGAGTTGTGAGGAGGTTAATGACAAGAGTTTGTTGATGTTCATTTCGGGACTTTGGGTACTAGAAAGTGGAAAGACAAGAGTTTTATCTTTCAAAATCCCGAATCGAAAAATAACGAAATTGCAATTCAGTCAGGGCCGTCAAACCCAGAACGATCGGGACCGTTGGTTCATTTTGGGACTTCGGGTACCGGAAAGTAGAGAGACAGAGGTTTTGCCCCATCAGAACCTCGAATCGTGAAATCATGAAATCATGATTCGACGAGAGCTGTTGATCTCAGGGGTTTTTGTGAGCTGTCGATTAAGCGCCAAGTCACTTTGGCATTTCGGCTTTTCGCCATTTCGGCTACCGGAGACCCTAAGGAGCAAGGATGTCCCTTGCGTCTTGATTCTGCAAAATGAAAAATCCTGAAGAGGAAATTTTCGGGACACTTTACTTCATCATTTTGGGTATCGGAGGTCCTAAGGAGTAGGAACTCACATCACACCTAGATTTCGCGAAACGCGAAATCCCAAAGGTAACCGCGTCGGGACATTTTAACTTATGTCATTTCATCTTTTTGGCTTTTCGGCTATCAGGAACTCCAAAGGATAGAGACACCCTTTGCATCTTGATTTCGCGAAGTGTGAAATCCCGAAAAGGGAAAAGGCAATGGTCATTTCATCTTTTCGAAAACTGGGAACTCCAAAGGACAGACACCCTTTGCATCTTGATTTTGCGAAGTGTGAAATCCTGAAAAGGGAAAGGCATGAGTATTTCGGTCTTTTGGTGATCGAGAATCCTGAAGAGCAAGGATATTCATTGCATCTAGATTTCACAAAACATGAAGTCCCGAAGAAGTGAGCACCGTGTCATCTTGGCATTTCAGCTACCAAGAGTTCGGGGGACTAGAAGACGGGACACTTGATCCATGGAGGCCCGATCCCTGATTAGCGCCTTTCGACTTAGCGCTTGGTCATAGCCCTTGGTCATTTGCTGTGGGAGCTTACAGTTGGCACCGAAAACCAGCCAACGAAATTTTTGTATGGGACCTGCGTATTCGTTCGAAAGGTTCCAGGTTGGAACCCAAAGAGCCATTTTGGCTCCAGAAGTGGAAGATCCTAACTGAGAGGTCATGCAGCCCTTAGGAGGGATAGGGGGGGTCTTCATCAGCTATGTAGAAGGTGTTGTAGGATACCAATCCCTTAAACTAAACAAGTCCAATAGATATTGGGTGAACTTATATGAATTGCCTTCATTCTAAGGCCACTACTATTGGGGGAAATCAAGACCATTCCACTACCTCAATCAATGGGATATATTTATGTTAGTGAATAAGAATATGTATTTCCTTCTACAATAGATATATTCCTTAATGATGCAGGAGCATCACCGGCTCATCAAGCGAGCCAGCGTGGAAGCGGAAGACAGCTGGACAAGCCAGCATAAATTTTTGAAAAATGCTTTGGGACTGTTGCACAAATCTTAAATGAGTCATTTAAGAAGAGGTTCCTTTGTATATTGTAATGGACCTTGAGCCCTCAAGCTCTCGTCCTCTAGTAGGTAGATGACATTTACTATAGTTAATGTAGGTAGATAGGATCTTAATTCATAGATTAGACAGTTTTAGAAAGATGGAGGGAAACGGGATATAGACACCCTCATTGTATCATTGTAACATTACTCCCGAGCGTAGAATAGAAGAGGCAGAAGAGTAGCCAGAGAACTATATGAAGAACACCCACGTACAGACATTTGAATTAATAGAAGGATTCTGATTCAATTTCATGGTTGGTGTTGTTCTCTATGTGTTTGATGTTGAAGTGCTCATGAGTGTTTATTTCCTGTTATACATTTGCTTTTATATGTTGTGTATGAGATTTCATATGTGAATTGAAGTCTGAGAGGAGGAAGAAATGATTTTCAATTGTTTCTCTACTTGAGCCAGAGGATTCCTGCAAGGAGTTCAGTTGAATTGTCCGCAAGGAGTGCATTGACAGCAGGGTTCAATTAGAGTTAGGTTTTGTCCTCATTTCCTCGAAGGTGCAGTTAGACACGGAAGCTGTGCAAGTAGTGTGCAGGCTAAGGGAAGTTTAGGGTTGCGAACCTGAGCAAGAAAGTGAAGGACTGTTGCTGCAGGGAATGTGCAGAGTCGAGATACTTCAATACTCAGTGGAGGTTGAAGGGTTGTCGCAAGGAGTGCGTGCAAGAGTTCTCTCTTTCTAAGAGATCGAGTAACTGTGGAAAGATCAGGAAGGATAGGACTCTAAGTTTCTAGAGAACAACGTAGACAAGTGCAACTTGTAGTTGCAAGGACGTCACAGGTTGGTGAGTAGGTGAGAAAGTCTCATGAGGAGACATTTAGTCATCCCGTGGATCTACGAAGGGAAGAGTCGGATGACCGAAATCCTTTGAGGAGATTTCGCGAAGTTTTGTGAGTCATTGGATCTCACGAAGGCACAGGGAGGTTACAGTGTGAGTGTGGAAGAGGTTCGAAGCTTAGGAGGGGCAGAGCTATCGATCTGAGTAATAAGGATTGTCAGATCTACATGTGACATCGCATATCGGGGAATCACAAGTCGAAGCATCAAGTTGTTGCAATGAGAATTACGATATCGCGATCCGCAATATTCCGATGAGTCCAGAATCATCCATCAGTGGGACACGTGTCAGGAGACCCAAGGAATTGGAGTTCAGAGAATCGGGGTTCTCGTGGACAGAGTATTATTACAGCTTGGAATCGCGATCCATGATATCCCGACGGGAGAGTTGTGTGGGCCACATCAGGAGTTAGTGGAGGACAGGTGGCATAGCATCGGGGATTGGGAAAAGGTAAGACCCGAATCCTTTAACATCATGATTCATGATCCCGTGAATTCAGAAATCTCGATAGGAGAAACGGGAAGTGGAAAGGTCAACTCGCATGTGCACGTCGAAGTCTCATCACGTAGGGTATCGGGAATTGGTGAACCACAGTGTTCGATATCGTGAGTGGTGAAACCGCGATAAGGAAATTCCCAATAAAAGAAAGGGAGAAGTCAGCATGGAATGGCCATCGAGTCTAGGGGGTTTGAGAGCCCAGTGGTTGACAGTGAACTTGTGAAGCCACTAACCCTCCGATAAGTAAATAAAGGGGGACCGAGTGAAGAGAATCTGTGGGGTGCAGATTTCCTGATAGGGAAATAGAAGGACTAGTTAGTGTTCTTCAGGCCAAGGGAAGAGAATATCCTGTGAGAGCGGACGTGCCTACAGGTGCGGCTGCGTTAGTTGTGGTATCAGAGCTGAGGAAGACTCTTTGCTTTCTGTAGTAGAGAAGAAGGAGAATTCACCATGCCACCAAGGAGAGAAAGACCATCACCTGATCCAGAGGACAGGGAGGTGCGAAGAAGAGGTAGGCAGGTAGTCAATCCAGAAATGGAGAGATAGATGTGTGATCTCCGAGCAAGACTTGAGGACATGGGGACAGTGCAAAGACGCACAACCAGTGCAGGGGATCTCAGTGATTCCGAGAGCGAGATTGAATCTAAACGCAAAGAGGAAGTTGCAGCCGAGGATGCAACAAATGAAAGACTAATCAAAGATATTGCCAGGATGGGTGCAAAGCCGAAGATGGACATTCCAGTCTATGAGGGAAACTTGGATGCAGAAGAAATTCTGGATTGGATTAGAGATCTTGACACCTACTTCGACTATGAGAATATCGAAGAGGATAAGAAGGTCAGACATGTTGTCACATGCCTGAAAGAACATGCATCATTGTGGTGGGACGAGCTACAAGTAGATAGACACTGCAAAGGCAAGTAGAAGATTAAGAGTTGGGATTGAATGATTTCAAAGATGAAAGCAAAGTTCATCCCAAGAGACTATCAAATTACTCTGTTCAGGAGGATGCAGAACCTGAGATAGAAGCTGATGACAGTGAAACAATACACTAAATAATTCTATCGACTGAACATCAGAGCAGGTCATTGGGAGAGCGATGATGAGAAAGTTGCTAGATATCTGAATGGGTTGAGATATGACATTCAGGATGAATTGAGTATGGAAACCATCCAAACTGTGGAGGACACCTACTAGATGGCTTTGAAAGCTAAAGAGAAGCTGAGCCGTAAGCAAGATCAGTGAGGCAGAGGCAGAAGTCAGCCCAGAGGCAAGTCAGTTGCCCAAGATAAATATCAAAATCCCAAGGAGGAATGGAAGAAACCTTAGGGAAAAGTTGAGAGAGGTGGAACCTCATAGAGGGGGCCATACGTTGAACAGAGAGGGAAGCATAATGAGCAGAGAGGAGATTATGCTAATGCAAATACTTTTCCTCGTACTAGAGGCAGAGGTAGAGGAAGAGGTGGAGTAATCACATGCTTCACATGTGGAAAGAATGGGCACAAGTCTTATGAGTGTCCAGAGAAAAAGAAGGACATCGGAGAAGCTCACATCACCGAAGTGCAGAGGCAGGATGTTGAGGCAGAATATATAGAAGGCAGAAGATCGCTTGCAATGCGTAAAGTGCTTTTGAAACCTGAGAAAGAGGTGGAAAGCTCAGTCCAAAGGACCAGACTCTTTAGGACTGCATGCAAGACCAAGGACAGGGTATGCAAGGTTATCGTGGATAGTGGTAGCACGGATAATCTCGTTTCAACCGAGATGGTGGAAAAACTGGAATTGGAGACAACTGATCACCCGAGTCCATACAAAGTTTCATGGCTACAAAAGGGACTTCAGGTAAGTGTCACTAAACAATGTTTAGTTGAATTCAAAATAGGTGGATATAATGATAAGATCTTATGTGATGTCATTCCTATGGATGTTTGTCATTTATTGTTGGGTAGACCATGGCAATATGACCGAAATGTGGTTCATGACGGGAGAATGAACACATATACTTTAGAGAAGAATGGGAGAACCCATATGCTGCTTCCGATAAAGGATAAGGAGGTGAACCCAGAAGTGAGCAACACAGTACTTCTCATGACTGGGAAGGAGCTTCTTACATAGGTGAAGAAGAAAGAACATCCACAACTCTTTATGGTCAGAAAGCCGAGAATTATTCTGACTAGCACAAGAGTGGATGATCTACCAGAAGAGATTCAGGAACTGTTGGAAGAGTTTGTTGACATCATGGTGGATGAATTACCTCATTCGTTACCACCGATGAGGAGTGTGAGTCATCATATAGATCTCATACCAGGAGCCAGTTTTCTGAACAAAGCTGCGTACAGGTTGATGCCGCAGGAGAATGAAGAGGTTAAGAAGCAGGTCCACGAGCTGTTGGACAAAGGATTGGTTAAAGAAAGCTTGAGCCCATGTGTCGTTCCAACAGTACTCAGCCCGAAGAAATACGGAGGTTGGAGGATGTGTACCAACTCAAGGGAGATCAACAAAATAACCATCAGGTAAAGGTTTCCACTGCCGAGAATGGATGATTTGATGGATTGCTTGAGCGGAGCCAAATATTTTTCAAAGATAGATTTGAAAAGCAGATATCACCAGATTTGCATGAGAGAAGGTGATGAGTGGAAAACAACATTCAAGACAAACGAAGGTTTTTATGAATGGCTTGTCATGGCGTTTGTCTTGACAAATGCGCCAAGTACCTTTATGAGGTTGATGAATGAAGTCCTGAAGGAATTCATCGAAAAATCTGTCATTGTGTATCTGGATGACATATTGGTTTTCAGCAAGACAAAAGCTGAACATCTGAAGCATTTGGCCATTGTGATGAAGAAGCTACAGCAAGAGAAGCTATTGATAAATATGAAGAAATCCTCATTTATGAAGACAAAGCTCATCTATCTGGGTTTTGTTATTTCGGCGAACGAGTTGAGGATGGATCTGAATAAGGTAGAAGTGATCAAGAATTGGTCGTCGCCGAGGAATGTATTTGAGGTGAGAAGTTTTCATGGTTTGGCTAGTTTATATCGGAAATTCATCAAGAATTTTAGTGGAATTAGCATAGTGATGATGGATATAGTCAAGAAAAGACATAAATCTTTTCACTAGATAGCAGAGGCTGAGAAGAGCTTCAATCTGTTGAAGCGGAAGATCACGGAACAACCAGTGTTGGTGTTGTCGGATTTCCTGAAGACGTTTCAGGTAAAATGTGATGCTAGTGGGTTTGCCATAGGAGCGGTCTTGAGTCAGGAAGACAGACCAATTGCATATTTCAATGAGAATTTGAATGAGGCAAAATTGAAATACTCCAAGTATGATAAGGAGTTCTATGCTATCATACAAGCACTGAAAAAGTGGAGGCATTACTTGATCCCAAAAGAATTTGTTTTATATAGTGATGACCATGCATTACAGTTTGTGACTCAACAGGAGAAGTTGATTTAGAGGCATGTAAAATGGGTAGAGTATATGCAAAATTTCACATTTGTGATTAAACACATTTTGGGTACTGCTAACAAAGTGGCTGATGCTTTGAGCAGAAAATGTTTTCTGTTGCAGGAGTTCCGAGTCAAGACCTTAGGTTTTGATGATCTCAAGGACATGTACAGGGACGATCCAGATTTTAAAGAGGCGTACGAAGCAGCTGACAATCCAATTCTCATAGACAGAAGCCCGTGGATGGATTATATGATCTAGGAGGGATTGTTGTTCAGAGGCAATCAACTGTGTATCTCGAAATGCTCCATGAGTGGGAACCTATTAAAGGAAAAACACAGCGGAGGATTGGCCGTACATTTTGGTCATGATAAGACATTCGCAAAGATGAGCGAGTCATAATTTTGGCCAGGGATGCGAGCAGATGTTAAGAGATTTGTAGACAGATGTAGAATTTTCCATCATTCGAAGGGGAGAAAGCAGAATGTAGGATTTTATCAGCCGTTTCCCATACCAGAGAGGCCATGGGAGGCGATTAGTATGGATTTTGTATTGGGGTTTCCGAAGATAGAAAGAGGTGTTGATTCAATCTTTGTGGTTGTGGATAGGTTTTCTAAGATGGCACATTTTATCCCATGCCCGAAGACCAGCGATGCGACTCACATCACAAATTTGTTCTTCAAGGAGGTCATTTGACTTCATGGATTGCTGAAAAGCATAGTTTCGGACAGAGACACGAAATTCATAGGGCATTTCTAGAGGACATTATGGAAGAAGCTGGGAACTAATTTGACATTTAGTTATGCTTATCATCCTCAGACGGATGGACAAACAGAAGTGGTGAACAAAATTCTGGGAGACTTGCTGAGAAGCTTGGTGATAGAGCACCATAGCAGCTGGGATAGAATATTGCCACAGGCAGAGTTTGCATACAATGACTCAGTAAATCGGAGTACAGAAAAAAGTCCATTTCAAGTTGTGTATGGGATGCAGTTGAGGGGAGTTTCTGAACTGAGAGATTCAAAACGGACTGCTACTAGCAGTGCTAGTGCAGAAGAATTTGCTGAGGCAATGAAGGAACTTCACGGCCAGGTGAAGGAGCGATTGTTGAGATCAAGTCAAGAGTACAAGAGCCGAGCAGATCAGTGGAAGAGACAACTTCAGTTTGAAGTTGGTTATCTAGTTTTGGCACATTTGAGGAAAGAAAGGTTCCTGAGGGGACCATATAATAAGCTGAAGATGAAGAAAATCAAACCATGCAAGGTCTTGAGAAAATTCGGGGAAAATGCTTATGAAATCGAGCTACCAGATGGGATCAGAATATCTCTGATATTCAATGTGGAAGATTTATACCCATATAGAGCTGGAGAAGAAGAGACTGGAACTGAGCAGCCAGTGATCCAGTGGGTAAACCAATTTCTAGTTGTAGAGAAACCACAAATGGAATTCATACTGGACAAAAGAGTGCGTAAGAAGACCAGGAGGAAAGAATACTTCGAGTATCTGGTCAAGTGGAAGAACCATCCAGTGGTATATGCCAGCTAGAAAACTAAAGCGGAGATACAGAAGCATGGACAGACCATGCAGAAGATCATGGACAGGAGCCCATGAAATTTTTCAAGTGAGGGAGTATGATGCAGGAGCATCGCCGACTCATCAAGCGAAATAGCGCAGAAGCGGAAGACAGCTGGACAAGCTAGCATAAATTTCTGAAAAATGCTTTGGGACTGTTGCGCAAATCTTAAATGAGTCATTTAATAAGAGGCACCTTTGTATATTGTAATGGACCTTGAGCCCTTAAGATCTCGTCCTCTAGTAGGTAGACGACATTTACTATAGTTAATGCAGGTAGATAAGATCTTAATTCATAGATTAGATAGTTTTAGAAAGCTCGAGGGAAATGGGATATAGACACCCTCATTGTATCATTGTAACATTACTCCTGAGCATAGAATAGAAGAGGTAGAAGAGTAGCCAGAGAACTGTATGAAGAACACCTATGTACAGACATTTGAATTAATAGAAGGATTTTGATTCAATTTCATGGTTGGTGTTGTTCTCTGTGTGTTTGATGTTGAAGTGCTCATGAGTGTTTATTTCCTATTATACATTTGCTTTTATATGCTGTGTATGAGATTTCATATATGAATTGAAGTCTGAGAGGAGGAAGAAATGAGTTTCAATTGTTTCTCTACTTGAGCCAGAGGATTCCTGCTAGGAGTGCAATTGAATTATCCGCAAGGAGTGCGTTGACAGCAGGTTTCAATTAGAGTTAGCTTTTTTCCTCATTTCCTCGAAGGTGCAGTTAGACACAGAAGCCATGCAAGGAGTGCACAGGCTAAGGGAAGTTTAGGGTTGCAAACCTGAGCAAGAAAGTGAAGGACTACTGCTATAGGGAATGCACAGAGTCAAGAGACTTCAATACTCAGTTGAGGTTGAAGGGTTGCCGCAAGGAGTGCGTGCAAGAGTTCTCCCTTTCTAAGAGATCGAGTAACTGTGGAAAGCTCAGTAAGGATAGGCCTCTGAGTTGTCAGAGAACAATGTAGACAAGTGTGACTTGAAGTTGCAAGGACGTCACAGGTTGGTGAGTAGGCAAGCAAGTCTCGTGAGGAGACATTTAGTCATCCCATGGATCTACGAAGGGAAGAATCGGACGACCGAAATCCTTTGAGATTTTGCAAAGTTCTGTGGGCCGTTGGATCTCATGGAGGTGCAGGGAGGTTACAGTGTGAGTGTGGAAGAGGTTCGAAGCTCAGGAGGGGCAAATCCATCGATCCAAGTAATAAGGATCATCAGATCTACATGTGACACTGCATATCGGGGAATCGCGAGTCAAAGCATCAAGTTGTTACAACGAGAACTGCAATATCGCGATCTGTGATATTCCAGCGAGTCCAGAACTGTCCATCAATGGGACGCATGTCAGGAGACCCAAGGAGTCAGAATTCAAAGAATCGAGGTTCTCGTGGATAGAGTATTCTTATAGCTTGGAATCTGAATCCACGATATCCCGATGGGAGAGTTGTGTGGGCCACTGCAGGATTTAGTGAAGGATAGGTGGCATAGCATCGGGGATCGGGAAAAGGTAAGACCCGAAGCCTTTAGCATCAGGATTCGTGATCCCGCAAATTCTGAAATCCTGATAGGAGCAACGGGAAGTGGAAAGGTCAACTTTCACGTGCACGTCGAAGTCTCGTCACATCGGGTATCGGGAATCGGTGAACCACAGTGTTTGATATCGTGAGTGGTGAAACCGCGATAAGGAAATTCCCAATAAAATAAAGGGAGAAGTCAGCATGGAATGTCCATCAGGTCTCGGGGATTCGAGAGCCCAGTGGTCGACAGTGAACTTGCGAAGCCGCGAGTTCCAACCCTCCGATAAGTAAAGAAAGGGGAACCGAGTGAAGAGAATCTGTGGGGTACAGATTTCCTGATAGAGAAATAGAAGGACGAGTTAGTGTTCTTTGGGCCAAGGGAAGAGAATATCCTGTGAGAGCGGACATGCCTGTGGGTGCGGCTGCATCACTTAACAACATCACAAATAAGCAAGGGGCTTATAATTGCAATAAATTTTCCTACATGAGGGTGATAGGCAAGTCGATGAGAGGTGTATAGAAATATATTACTTGTTAGAAGGAAGAGACCAAGGGTTACAAAGAAGAGGGAAGATGTTAGATATGTTTTACTCAGGAGGAAACAAGAAAGGTGGATGTGGGTGGGATGTGATGGGGAAAAAATCTCTGTGATTGATTGATGCTAAGAATGGTATAAGACAAGCTTGGTCAATTTGAGATAGAGGAGTGTTTCATATCTCTCTGCCACCTCATTCACTTCACTTCTACTCCCTCAACTATGATTATTTTAAATATAGAATGATTGAATAACCTTTAAACCCCTTTATTCACTTGTTTCTCCTTGGAATAAATAAAGTTGTTTAAGCTAGCCGAACAAAAGGAAGAAAATTCCCTACTTCTTCATGTATCAACAAGCAAAATGTACTTTGACTTAATAACCTTTGTACTGAGTATATTTGTGAAAATTCTCTCCTAATCACCTTTGTCTACAAGCAAAATAGGAATAATCAATATTTTCCTTTGTATCCATGAAACAACAATAGAAGAAGCTAACTATTTTATCTTCTACATTTTTCTCACAATTTGTTCACAAAGTCAAAATTTTCAATATGAGTCCTTCACGATTTGCTTGATAACCTTTGGAGCATCCTATCATGATTATGTGAATATAGGAATATCTTGTTGGCGTCGAATAACCAATTATGTGATTGCATGCTTCTACCCACACTAAACACTATTGATGTTTTGATCAAGACATAAGGAATTGAATTGGTCTTTTGTGAATTGACCTGAAGCTATTGGAATCAACCTCCTTCAACTTTAATAAAATACTTAGCCTTTCAAAAAATAAATGGACTTTATTTTCTCTTTAAAGATATATTTTCATGAATACTGTCGAAGAAAAGGAGTTACATTCATAAGGTCATCTCTTCGTACCTTCCACCATAATCATTGTATTAAGGGAATTGAAACTACTGAATTGAGAGGTGAGGGAGGGGAGGGGTATAGGAGAGAAAAAATAATTTGATTGGAAAAGACTCAAGAGAACCCCTCTACTATTTATTTAGGATGAGTACACCAATGCTCTCTATTGGAAAATGTTTAACAGGCATCATATGCTTGTCATTGATGGCAATTACAGCAGTGATGATGGCTTGAGTACAGCAACGATGATCAACAGGAAAATAGAAGATAAGTCCAGGAAGATCGAATGATCGAAGGCAATGCAAAATTGATAGAATGATCGAAGGCCCGTAAAGTTGGAGAAGCATTTCTGATCGTTGGATCTCATTCAAAATTCCCGAAAGAACGAGGGCCATCAGATCAGAATATAGACAAGAAGAGCGCTGGACAGGAGGACAGATCTTAGACGTTAGATCCAAGCGCAGGACCTGACCATCGTTGGATCAAGGAGAACCTGCACACCTTTTAATGTATAACAAGGAGAAGCGAGCGTAATCGCGATATGCGAAATCGTGACTTAATCTGAGCTGTCAGATCGAGGTTGAATCTGGACCGTTGATTCCAGTCCATGTCAGAGTTTCGAGGATCGCAAGTTGAACATGTCAAATATTATTAACATCAGGAATCCCGATATTGCGATATGTGAAATCGTGATGTAATCTAAGCTGTCAGATCAAGCTTTGATCTAGACCATTGATTCTAGTCTGTGTCGGAGTTTCGGGGATTGCAATGGAGAGGCAAGTAAACAATGCAACAGGAATCTCGATATCGCAATATGAAAAATTGTGATGTAATCTGAGCCGTCAGATAAATATTTGATCTAGACCGTTGATTCCAGTCCATGTCAGAGTTTCGAGGATCGCGTGTTGGAGATGTCAAAGAAACAATGCAACAAGAATGTTGATTTCGCGATATGCGAAATAGTGGTTCAATCGCAGCTGTTGAATCAAGATGTGATCCAGACCGTTGATACGACTCCATTACGAAGTTTCGTGGATCGGGACTTTGAAGTGACAAAAAAATTGAACGTCAAGAGTGTCAAAATCGCGATATGTGAAATCGCGACATGATCTAAGCCGTCAGATCAAGTGTTGCTCGGGACCGTTGATCCCATGCTATTTCAGGGTTTCGGGGATCGCAACTTGGAGAGTTGATATGCCTCATCTCTAGATTTGCGAAACACAAATTTGCGAAAATCACTTTAATCATAGGCACTTGGTTATGACCATAGTCATATTGGGGAAGGAGCTAGTGTAGAAAAGTTCTGTATCGGAACTTCGGAGATCGCGAAATGAAGTGTCGAGACACTCAGCACAGGATTGTCGAAATGCCGAAACAAAATTTAAAGGCAATGTCAATAAAGTTCATCCAATGGCGCAGATAAATTGGAATATGATCGGAAGGTTATGTTGACGGGCGAAATTGACCGTCCATCAACTAGAAGAGTGGAACCGGTCTGAGGTTGTCTAATAACCCAAGATGTTTGGGATGAACCACTCTGACGGGTTTAGTGGCTCCGTTAGCCGATCTAAGGTCCTAAGAAAACAAAAAAAGAAAAAACTATTCTAAACTAACTAATCTAACTAAAACTAACTATTAAACAAATAAAACTAATCTAACTAAAATAACTATTAAAACAAACAAAACTAATCTAACTAAAATACTTATTAAAACAAACTAAACTAATCTAACTATTCTATGTATACAATCTACTAACTACTACTATACTAACTCTAACTAATTAACTATCTAACTACTAACATAAATAAATCTTATTCATAAAATGTACAATATCTACAATTTACAGATTTAAATAAAACCTGAAAAACTCATTTATATTCTACCCCAAGACAGAGAAAAATATTTTTGTTGATTTTATAATTTTATGAACAGAAATAAAACAAAAAAAACTAACTAAACTAAACAACTAATATACTGATTCTAACTACACATTTAACTAAATATATATCTAACTAAACTACTTAATTAACAAATCAACTAACAAATAAATCACAAACTGACCTGGAGAAACGCTCCAGATTTGTCCTGTGTATGATGATTGTCTTAGCTGATCGGAGGGAGGAAACCCRCACCGAATTATCYAGGMGMTYMTYGTAAACWGAWAKWYGYARTGCTMTTCAAGTWTRATTACAGGACAAACAAGRCATAAAAATWACAACAATCTTATGATTTATAAATCTTCACAGTTAGATAAACCTGTATGCAAAGACTTATACAAAATAATTCAATTGATGAAGAAGAGAAATCTGTCATTCATTAACTGAACAAAGTAATTGTTGTATTTTTTAAGTAATGAAAGAAATCAGATATGGATCACATTAATTAAATCACATCATTCTGCAATAGACTATGATAACTAAAGTAGTCTATAATCAATTGCAAATGACATGCATAAACTTGAAACAATATATTGATATATTAAAAAGCGAAAGCTGTAGTAATAACATCAACTCTCGTCTCAGTTTGTATTAGAAATCCATAGCCTGGTTCTCCCACAAGTGAGGATTCTCCTTATTACACAAAATAATAAGTATTTAAAGACCTTCCACAGGGTAAAACATCCTTGTGGAAGTTATCAAAACTGTTTACATAAAATCTGGGAAGATATCCCAAGTCTGACTAAACTAGGAACCTAAAATAAAACTAAAACACACAAATATCTCCTAGACTGTCTAGGATGTCCAATGCAATTCGGATGTACCTGAAAAGGGTAAAAAACGGACAAGTTAGAAGGGTATTTTATTAATAAAATAAAATAAAAATCTAATTCCATAAACTAGCTATAGAATCTTGCGATTTTGTAGCTGGTCTAAATCAGACACAGAATCAACATTAAAATCAATTCAAATCTTTTAAAGAATTAAATTCAACTTTTAACAAGTATTTAATAGCTAATTGAAAGACAAACAAATCATTCAAATCGAGATTGTTATACTAATTCGAGATCAAAACAAAACTAAAATCAAAGGACTGCAGAGATGCATGTATTATGTTTCTTTTGTTACCACAAATTGGGTGAGCAGTATAATATCGAACAGTAATGAAATCGTTCCATATCAAATTGAAATCGATACAATTAACACAAATCATAGGCAATTGTTATGTTGCCTCGTCAACAGGAAACACGATCGAATCCAACAAGATCATTTTGAAATCAACATAACTGTATGACATAACAAACGATCCATGCCACGAGTAGATTAACTCAAAACTGGCATGTAAATCAACTCAAATGAAATCATAATAGGATCAATCAGTTGGTAACAGAGTTCATAAGAATTATCTGATCGTTTGTTATTGCAAATTGGGGTAGACAAAATCATTCACGAAATCATTTCTTGAATTCATTTTGAAACGACTATTACCCAAATTTCTTCATACAAATTTGATAGAAATAACATAAGTCGGTCTGAGTTAACAAACTCATTTGAAAATTAAAATTAGCAGGGCTGCAATCAAGTCTATTTTTGATATGAATACAACTCATAAAATCAATCATACTAACTGAAGATACACATCAATCCAATCAAGCGAATCGAACAACTGGGGTTTAACATAGCTGTCGTGAATCAAAACCGTTCCACGATTCGGGCGTATATATCATTTGCACAAGCTTAAATGAGAATATCATTTTCATAAAAAACAGAGTCGTTCTTTCCAAATCAGAGCCGAACAGAGTTGTATTCCTGTTTTAGAAGATTACATGACACAACATATTAAAAGATCGTAATGACCAAACTCACGAAATCATTTCAAAAATCAAATCATCAAAACTCAGTCAGGGTCGATGTGATCTGGCTACAATGAAATCATACCAAATCAAAATATGATCGTGCTTTAAATTTAGCATGAAAACCTCTTGCTCAAGTTTGATAAATTCAATTGAAAGAAAACCATCAATTTCATTAACTTAACAAACAAACGAATCAAATCCGATGAAAATATATCAGTGGCTAAACTGGGTATGAGAAAATCATGTATCCAAATCAAAACTTCATTTATTTTTAGCAAAGAGAAAACAATGTACAGGATGAACAACATTATGACAGAGCCAATTCGAATGATAGAGAGAGCTATTTGAAAACCAAATTCAAATCGTTATATTAATCCTGGTCATTCACAAAACTAGAATGATATCAAAATTCATACCTCTATGATGAGCAGACGGCTTGATCATGACATTTTGGAGTTGACAACGGTTGTAGCCGATTCAACATTCCGAAAAATGATGGAACCAGTAGTCCTCTACTTCCTATCAGTTGCTTGAAGTTTATCCCTTTGGCTGGTCAACACTGCAACTTGGTTTTCTAGCGATTTAATTTTCGATTGAATCACAGGAACGTCTATATAGTATCGTTCCAACCACACATCACATTGGTCACATGACGACTGTCCAGGCTTCGAAGATGCAAATGAGGGTTTGGTTACATTTTTTATGGTTTCGTTAGGTAGTTTGATCCCTGGGTAACTGGGATTGTTTCTTAGGCAAGGGGGAAGATTCGAAACGAAGTCTTAAAGTGGCTCGGAGAACAGACCTTGTGAGTAAGGGTACTCACTAGCTAGGAAGCATTCTATGTCAGAGTCTGAATCCTCACTAAGGACTATGGGCTTCTGCTCAACACTAGGTTTAGGCTTATTTCTAGCCATTCTGGAGATAAGCCGAGCTACCACCGTGGAGACTTAAGTGATGAACAATGATAAGTCTAATTAGTCCATGGTGGAACAAGCTACTATCGGCCTTCTCCCTTTTAAACCTTTTTGACATTTTGTACAAGCTACGCTAGAAATAGAAAGGCATATTCAATGGATACCCTATAAAATTCATTAACAAACGCAGGTGGTAGAGAAAAACGAGTCCATATCGACCCTCACAGGTCACAAATTCTTTATCTACTATCAAAAGGTCATGCCATCGTGGTTTAAGCATGGAAATGGGCATACCTCTGTCACAGGATGTGACCTTTTCCGAGACGAACAGTAGTGGCCATGGCACCTATTCCACCTGAGAATTTTTGAACCAACGCTGGCCCATGGCTGCTAACCCGGTGGCAGAGCTAATGAACTCTTCACTGATTTCCAACTGAATGTCGCCCACCTTGGCTCTACAGCCATCAAAAGTCAGGGAGAACTGCTGTGTAACAAATAAATTAAAACCCTCAAACCTCTGCATGAAGGTGAGCCAACCGCTATTCTCTAAGTCCTTCCGTGCATTGTCGAACAGTAGCAAGGCTTGGCTACCATTCAGCTCAATTCGCACCACCGGTTCCATGGAGCCGAGTGCACGGTAAGTCCAGGGTTTGGATCATAGCACACACAGGATAAGAGTGCACGAAAGGTTACCTTAGCTAGTGGAGGTGAAACAGGGGTAAGGGATAGGCATAAATGACATTGTGCGAAGGTGGTGGAGCTTATTTGTTGGCCATGCATAATAGTTATTGCCAAGGTACAACCACTGACGCTTATAGCTATTCAACCCACTATAGTATAGTTCAAAAATTATGTCACTTTCCCGACTAATGAAATCAATGGTGAGTGTATTCATCATTCACACAAGCAATGGTTATACCATAGTTTTAAAACCAAACATACAAATTGAAATCAATACCAAGTGTCTAACCATGCGACATGCGTTGTAACAATTCATATCAAGAGTTTAACCAATGCGCCAATGCATTTTGAACTAGGTGTTATATCAAATGAAATATATCAAGGATTTAACCATAACACCTATATATCTTTATGAAACCAATGGTCAAGTAGATCAAATCAAAGAACATATAAATCCAATCGCCAATGCATCACAAACTCAATGAGACAAAGTCACACAATCAATCCAAGAATGTCTAATGAGTACAGATCAAAAGGTCTTGCCAACTGTATAATGATAAGTGAAGTATAAACAAGAATGATAACGAAAATTCAATACTAATTCTAATGCGACTTCGAAAGACCAATGTTTTCACTCTTACAGTCATGAAAACAAAAATGAAGGTAAATGTGCAAATCTTGCAAAAATAAAAGTGTCGTTTATTTGAAAATTGTGACGAAAAATTGATGTTTGCAAAACATTGGTGTAGGCAGCTTATAAGACAATGGAAAAATGTGAATTGGCTACCAACAGGTTACTGTTCTCTCTCACAGTTAACCTCTCAGTTACGAATCTATTAGTGAAATAGAATCATGATTGCGAGTTAGTTGGTGTTTCAGTTGCTGGGACAATTGTCTTTCTTTTGCCTAAGGAAATGCGAAGTGGAACCGTTGTGGAGGTGTGTATAAAAGAAAATGAGACAGACTGTGTGTGGTTGGATGTTCTGGATGAAAATGAATGAAACTGAAGGCTATCAGAGGGATAATAATGCACGACACAGTGAAACTGCCAGAAACCATTGATGGCGTCTGCCAGAGAATTCGAAGAGACTTCTGTGTAATTGCCAGAGGAGATGAAGAGTCTCCAAGCTTCATCCAATGAAGGAATACTATTCTTAGAAGGGATTGATAGATGGATGAGTATTGAAGCCTGTAGCTGAAACAGAGAGGGTGAGCTCGACTGTAATAGAGAAGACGAAGAGTCTCAACTGGAAGAGAGAAAAAGGAATCTCGGCATAACACCTAGTGATCATAGACACATGGGTTGAACCACCAGAGAAGCTGAAGAGTCATGATGATGATCAGGCAGAGCACTCGAGAGGTGTAGGATATCGGCGATGTATGAGAATGCAGAGGAATGGTGAATATTGTATGCACAAGATGCATAGAAGTTATATATACACGGTACAAAAGAAGAGAAGCGATTGTTGTTGCTGTTGGTGTTTGTTGTGGTTGTTTTTGTTGAAGGTGATTCATGTGTAAAGAAGGAGGAGAGTGCAGCAGCTGAATTGAATAGAAGAGGATATGTGCAGTGAATGGACATGGCGTATAGAGCATAAAAAGCAGAAGAAAAAATAGTGCAAGTCATGTGTGCAGGAAGGCAGTGAGGTAGACAGAGCAACGAAATGCAGCGGAACAGTGATGAGTCTAGTAAGCCATTGTTGAACATTATATCACTGTAATAAGTTTCAGTAGCGAAGATTTATATTTCAGGGAGGTAGGGAGGTGCTAGGGAGGACTGTTGTCCTCATAGGTTCATGTCGGTGCTTGAACACAGGGAGTTGTAGCTTCCATCTGGTTGCAGCCAGAGAAACCAGGGTGGCAGGGTGGTGCAAGGGAGAACTATTCTTCTCTGTTATACAGGTTGGTACCTGTATGATTGGAAGTTGGTGCTTCCATCCAGTTGGTACTGGAAACACTCAGGGAGTTGGTGCTTCCTTCTATTTGGTGCTAGAGAAACCAGGGAGTTGGTGCTTCCTTCTAGTTGGTGCTAGAGAAACCAGGGAGTTGGTGCTTCCTTCTAG
>JZKD02S2336631.1:136696-152606 GCA_000966675.3 Picea glauca
GCCTCATTATGAGTTGGTGCTCATATGTATGATAATGTAAAGAATGTAACTATTACTTATCATATAAAGAAAAAGAGGTTTTTACCCTTTATGGGTTTCCTCAGGAAATATCTGTGTCTGTGTATCACATGTGTGTGACTGATGTTGAATATGCTATTTCTTACTTCCCTGCACTATTGTGATTGTCCTTCAGTGTTTCTGCAAAGAGTTTAAAAGAATCATAATTGTTTAAGCACAGTAACAACTGATTCACCCCCCCTCTCAGTTGTCCAACACTCTCTTCATAATGAGTGAAATCCCCTAGAGAAAGAAAAGGGTGACCACTTTTTGATCAACGATGGTATATACATACCCATCCTTATTTTTATTATTTTCTTCATATGTTCTTTGTATATTCTATACTTAGTTGTTTTTTCTCTTTGAAATATGGGTTGTGAATTGGGCTACTATCAAGTCCTTGTTATAAACCTAATTTTCACCCAGGCTGCATACCTGGCCTCTAGCCCTACTAGTTGCCAATTTCTTGAGTCAAGCTCTTCTAAAAAATCCTTTCTTTGAGCCATATGCACCCTGGCCTTCTACAGCCTACGTGTGCACTCATGCATACACATGCAAGCCTTCTACAACCCGCGTATACTAAAAAAATCATGAAAAATGGAAATTTGCAGACAGGAAACAGAGTTTCGGGAAATTGCTAAAACCGTTTGACTACCTATGGCCAGTCATTTGACTAGATAACTACCTATAAAATGCTAAGTCCATAAGTGGGATTTACCACTCACATCAGAATTGGCGACTCCACTGGGGAAATATCGCTTACGGACTTAGCATTTAAGGGCTCTAATCATGCATGGTTAAAATGACCATTTAAAGGCCTCTACTTTTTCCTATTCTCCCAACACAAAACCCCACATTCATGCAATACAAAGGTGCAAAGAATATTAGGTAAATATACCTTAAATCCTTCATTTTATGTTGATCCCTTCACTTTCACTCACTCCTTGACTGCAAACCTCCTCCCAAAGATGACCTACATTCACACATGGACAAACAGAGAGTTGCAAACATGCATTTTATATACTAATTACTGGGTTAGATGTGAAAATATCATAAAATAAATAAACAATTTGAACACATGATATGGTGGGACGAAAAAAGTATTCTTTTTTTCATTAATCTTCATAAGAGTAAACTTACAATATGTGGCCAGCACTCCTCCTCGAACCTGGTCCTAGGCTCCTCTTCACAATGCACCAACTACTCAACCTCACAATACAATTGCAGAAAATTGGAACAAAGGGGGGATAAATTTGGGCATAGCTTCTATACTCTTCTTCTTCTCCTTCAAATGGGAACCCTACCCCTTCTTTTATAGGTAGTTATCTGGTTGAATGACTAGCCATAGGTAGTCAAATGGTTTTATCAATTTCCCAAAACTCTATTTCTCATATGCAACTTTCCATTTTTCGTGCTTTTGTCAGTATACGTGGGTTGTAGAAGGCCTGCCTGCATATGCATGAGTGCACACATAGGCTATAGAAGTCTAGGGTGTGTATGGATAAAAAAGAGGGCTTTTTAGAAGAGCTTGGCTCAAGAAATTGTCAACTAGTAGGGCCAGAGACCAGGTATGCAGTCTGGGTGCAAATTAGGTTTATAACAGTCCTGAAACCCACAAGTCTATACTTAGTCACTTTTTCATACTTTAGGAACCACACACTTAGTCATTTGTTTGTGTTGCGGGTTACCAATCCACCCCTACTCCACAAATGATCCTATCCCACAACCCATAAATGTGAAACACTCAGAATAGGCCCTTTTATTTATGCTTCATATATAATGCACCACTTACCTTTTCATACTTTGTCGATTGTCTTAAAATACAAATGCAGGGCAACCTTCCATTCCATTTACATTTTTCCCAATGTTCGTGTTCCACAACCTGTAATATTGTATCCTCCAAAATGACTCATCCACTTCTGCAACCTGCAAAATCAACCTTTTCTTATGGTTAGTTTATTTCACCATCACATATGTAGGAGTTCCTCCTCCTTATCTTCTCGACTCTTCATGTTCATAGTCTCGCATCCTACCATCCCACACTCATCATATTTCACATTCGATTTCCCACTTTTCATTTCCACACATAACCATTTTTTATGTTTCCCAACATCACATCACTATTATCGATGGCATTTACTTCCCTTCCACCATCTCAGCTGCCACTTGTGTGAACCTAAATATCATTATTAAGTGGTGAAGATTTCATAAAAGCTTTGTAATAAATTCAAAATCTGACCGTGCAAACTAGCAACTTTGAAATAAGAGCTATAACAAGTAATAATTAATGAAATACATGGTAAATTTAATAAAGAATTAAAACACCATAATGCAAAAATTTTATATCCACAAGAGCACCACATATTCGTAAAAATAAAAATCAGTGTAAAGACATGTCAAGTAAAAGAAGAGACTTGTATTCCAGAAACACACTTAACACTCTTGGACAAGAGGATCCTCAATTCCAATGGTCGCAAGCTTATAAGTGGTATTTATCTCTTGCCCCTCCAAAGAAGGAGATAAGCATAACATTGGCTGGGTGTGTACCTGAGGTAGAAAACTTCAAAGAATTGGTACTTTGGTGCATAGATCAGTTCGACAAAGAAAGAAGAATTGTTCAAATCCAAAGGAAGCCACCAATCTCTTTGTCTCCCTTGGTATTAAAAAGAATGTTGCAACTTCAAAACCCCAGTATGTTGTTTGAGAATGAGGAAGAAAATGAGTTTCTCAAGGAACACCAAGGAGGAGCATAACTCCTCAAGAATTATCTTGACGACCAGAGAGTTTAAAACAATTCTATTCAGGTCAAGGTAAGTTCTTTGAAATACCCATACAAAGAGTTTTCCTGGATTTTTGCCCGAATAATTGGACTACAGTCCACGACCTTTGTGTCAAAGTACATTGATTGTTGGACAACTGAGAGGGGGGTGGGTGAATCAGTTGTTACTGTTCTTAAACAATTATGCCCATTTTAAACTCTTTACAGAACACTCAATTGTGATCACAATAATGCAGGGAAGTAAGTAATAGACTATTCAACATCAATCACACACATGAAATATACAAAGATAGCAATTTCTTGAGGAAACCCATAAAGGGAAAAACCTCTTCTTCTTGATATGATAAGTAATCTTTATTTTATGTACATTATCATTCTTAGGAGAACCAACTCCTTTTGAGGCTACCACCTCTATTTTACAAGCAACAACATGCTGAGAGCACCAATTCTCTAGTTTATCTACCACCCACTAGAAGGAAGCACCAACTCCCTGAGTGTTCCAGCACCAACTAGATGGAAGCACCAACTCCCAATTACACAGGCACCAACCTGTATAACAGAGAACAATAGTTCTCCCTTGCACCACCCTACCACCCTGGTTTTTTTGGCTGCAACCAGATGGAAGCTACAACTCCCTGTGTTCAAGCACCCACTTGAAACTCTGAGGACAACAATCCTCCCTAGAACCTCCCTACCACCTCAAAATATAAATTTTTTCTTTTCATAAATTTATCACAATGATACAATATTTATCAATGGATTACCAGTCTCATCATTGTTCTACTACACTTCTCTGCTCTGCCTACATCAATGTCTTCCTGCACACATCTTTTGCACTTTCTATTCTTCTGCCTTTTATGCTCTATGCGCCATGTCCATTCTATGTGCTATGCCTCTTCTGTGCATTTCAGCTGCTGCACATAGCTTGCTTCTACTTGCATGAATCACACTCAACAACAACTCCATCTCTTCTCTGTTATGCGTATATTTATCATGCCAATTCCTCTTCTAGATCATCATTGCAACTCTTCGTCTTCTCTTGAAGTGCAACACTTTGTCTTCTTTGTCACGGTTGAGCTTATCCTCTCTATTATAGTTACATATTTCAACACTTTTCCATATGTCAATCATATCTATGATGAGTCTTCATTCCACTGTCAGTTACATTGAAACTCTTCAACTCCTCTGGCAATCACCCTGAGATTCTTCGAATTCTCTGGTATATGCAATTATTCATTTTCTCTAGTTACAATCAATCTGTCTCTAGCAGTTACTGAGAGAACCTCCATATACTGATGCCTTTGGTGCCTTTTCCCTTCTTGAGAAAACTTCATAGTGGGCATTATCTTTTTTGGTTAAGCCCCTTCCTTTCACATGACCATGAGTTGTGACCGCTCGCTAATCAAAAGTCATTTTGTGATTTTGCATTTTGTGATGTCGACTGCGATTCACCTCGATTTTCCCAACTTGCGAAAATCCGAGGTGGAGCCTAGCAACGCTAGCTCCTTCCCTTCTCTTCCACTAATGTGACCACTCGTTGTGATGACAACCCTATTCGAAAAGGCATTTCATTATTTCTCATCTTCGATGTGGAGCCTAGCAATGTGATAGCTCCTCCCTTAATCCAATGACGATGTAACCTCTAGCTGTGACCAGGGGCCAAGCAAAAGGGTGCTTCACAATTTCGCGATATTGCTAACTTACTTTGAAGAGTCAGATCAACGGTCCACAATGCTACCTCGATCAACGACTGTGATCAATTCACGACCTCGCGTCTCAGGTGTTTGAATGTGAGCCAACCCTAACTCTTCTAAATCCCGATTCCTAATTCAACGCTCTGTGTCATTTCGATGAGCCACAGTCCTCTATGATCCAACAGTCCAGATCTTATTGGGAATTTGCATTTCGCAAAGTTGTGCTGTGAGTTGCCTCGATTCTCCCAACTCATGAAATCTGAAATACTCCATATCAGATCAATGGTCCAGATCTCTCTGTGATCTAAGGGCTCAAATATTTTTGCGACTTCACATTTCATGATGTTGGAGGTTATCTCACCTCTCTTCTTCTGATTCCCAAACTTGTGATTGCGTTCGATAAACAATCCATGATCATCTGTGATCCGATGGCACAGATCTTTTTGTGATTTCGCATTTCACGATGTCACGACTCACAATTTCAGAGGTTAGAGCACCTCCCTTCTTCTAAGTTTCAAACTCACGATTTTCCAGATCAATGGTCCATACTCTCCCTTTGATTGATAGCTGTGATCAAATCACGATTTCATGTGTTGGGCATTTGGATGTGAGTCAACCCTAACTCTCCCAACTTCTAATTTTCTGAAACCTTCTCCATATCAACGTCCCATGATCCTCGGTGATCTGACGGTCCAAATCATTTCACGACTTTGCATTTCACGAGTTCCTACAACTCTCACCTTTGACTTCTCCAGCTCGGGAGTCAACGAAATGTTGATCTCTCACCACGTGTCATCTGGATCCAACAACTCAGATCTATATCGCAAACTTGGACTTCATGATGTCCGTGGACTGCTCGACGCAGTTCTTTCGATTTGTGATTCTATGAATCTGCTTTATCGGCTACCATGTGTCCTTCCCATATCAATGACTAGGATTACTGCGGCTCCCAACTCCTTAGGTATTTTCCTCCTACCTTCCCGATATTTGTGAGCATCGGATCAACAACTCACAACTCCCCATGATCTAAGGGTCTAGATCAAATCACGAACTCGGACATCTTGAGTTCCTACAACTATCACCTTTTACTTTTCCAATTCGTGAGTCAGTGAAATGTTGATCTCTCGCCATGTGTCCTGCCTTAATGGACGACCAAGATTCCTTTACAGCTTTGGAGTGTTGAATGACTCCTGGGCTTATCCTCTTTGCAAATCCACTAGATCTAATGATTGGTATTCCTTTGTGCTCCGATCCAATGACTGAGGTCAAATATCCTCCTATGCATGCTCCTCCTATCTGGACTCTCATATGATGACCTAGATCATTCACAATGCTCGATCCAACGGTCACTATTGCTCCTCCTCCTGAACTTTGTCTTCTCAAATCTCTAAGTGTCAAAGGCCACGATATTTTATCCTTCTGCGAGCCTTGATGTATGGGATCTCGTTTGCGCATCTCAGAACTTTATCTCTCCTGAGCTTCTCGATCTTTCTCTTCTGCATCTTCCCAAAAATACTTTTAGTGCCCACCTGGCACATTCTACCTATAATCATGCCATCGTTGATGTTGTTCTTGCCTGTAAACATGCCATCGATGTTGCTATTCTTGCCATCAATGACAAGCACACTTTGCCTATAAACATGCCAACAATATCCCCCTTTGGCATTGATGGAAACCATTAAAGACTTCACTATTCTACTTAGACCTCCAACTGTAGCATCCAGACCACACCTTTTCTCCCCCTTTGACATCAATGTCAAAGAAATCATGCTCCCCCCGAGCTGTTGCAGTAATTTGCGGAGGTATCAGATATTCAACCAACACATACTCCCCCTGACAGGATGGACTCTCTTAGGTGAGAGTAGGGATGACACCCAGCTTCTGAGGAATATTTTCAAAAGGTGTCTTGGATAGGGGTTTAGTAAAGATGCTTGCGATTTGTTCTGTGGAAGTAATATAATTTAGCTAAACATCTATTTTTTTAACCTTCTCTTTTAGAAAATGATACTTTATTGGGATATGATTCATCTTTGAATGGAGAACAGGATTCTTCAAGACACTAATGGCACTGGTGTTATCACAGTGAAGTGGAATTGGATCAGTATAAGTTACCTTCAAATCTACAAGAGTTTGTAACATCCATAAAATATGAGTGCATCAAGTAGCAACAACAATGTACTCTGTCTCTGTAGTTGATAATGAGATAGATCCTTGATTTTTACTAAGCCATGCTACTAATGAATCACCTAAGAAGAATGCACCTCCACTGGTGCTCTTTCTCTCATTCAAACAGTTTGCCCAATCAACATCTAAATATCCAGTTAATTGTAAGTTCTGATTTCTAAGATACCAAAGACCATAAATCATTGTACCCTTCAAATATTTGAATATCCTCTTGACATCTATTAAATGACTTTGTTTAGGGGTAGACTGATAACGACCTACAATTCCAACAACCTATATTATATCAGGATGAGATGTTGTGATGTACAAAAGACTACCTATCATTGATCGATATGTTCTTTGATCAACATTAGGTGAAACATTATCTTTACTGAGCTTGCAACCAACCACCATAGGTGTACTAACATGAGAGGAATCTTCCATTTGAAACCTCTTTAACATCTCTTTCAAATATTGTTCTTGAGAGATAAATATCCCTCTAGAACTCTGATTGATTTGTAAACCAAGAAAATATGACACTTCTCCTATCATGGTCATCTCAAACTTAGTCTGCATTGAATTAGCAAAACACTGAATTGAAAGGTCAATAGTTCATCCAAAGATATTGTCATCTACATAAAACACAACAACTAATAAATCATCACCTTCAGATTTTATATATAGATTGTTGTCAACAATACCTTTCTTGAACCCTTTGTCCTGTAGAAATTTTTCCAGTCTATGATACCAGGCTAGTGGTGCTTGTTTCAGTCCATATAATGCCTTTTTCAACTTAGAGACATAGTTGGGATTATCTGTCAGTGAAAATCCTCCAGTTTTCTCCATGTATACTTCTTCTTCTAGGTCTCCATTAAGGAAATTTGACTTAACATCCATCTGATATACTTTAAAGTTCTTATGACATGCATAGGCCATAACCATTATGATTGCTTCCAATCTTTCCACTGGTGCAAAATTTTCATCAAAATCTTGTCCTTCAACTTGTGCATACCCCTTACAGCCCAATCTAGCTTTATTCTTAACAATATGTCCTTTTTCATTTATTTAATTCTTAAACACCCATTTGGAGCCAATTACATTCTTATCTGTAGGTATAGGAACAATCTCCCAAGTATTGTTCTTCTCAATCTGATACAGTTCCTCATTCATTGATTTTAACCAATTTTCATCTTCACTGGCTTCATTGAAGTTCCTGGGTTCCACCATGGATATGAAGGCTATATGTGATTGCCCAGTGTTTTTGATTATCCTTCTCATGGTTTGTACACCTTTGTCTTTCTCACCAATTATCTGACTTGCAGGATGATTCTTTTGAGTAATTCTGGAGGAAGTATTTGATGTTGTATGCTGATTTGAGTCTGCCTGAGTATTTGCATCTTCATCTAACTCAGATTCTTCTTGTTCTAATTCTTAGGCCTATTCAACTCCAACTATAACCTTTGTTGTTGATTCAACATTGCTCACCTCTCTTACTGGGACTCCTTCATCAACTTGTATGTCAATACAATCAACCAATTTATGCAACCTCTTATTATAACATCTGTATCCTTTACTGTTTGTAGCATACCCTAAGAAGATGCCTTCATCAACCCTATCATCATACTTGCCAAGGTTTTCATTATTATTTTTTATGTAGCACTTACTCCCAAAGAATTTGAAGTGTTTGATTGTAGCAGGTCTTCCATGCCACAGTTCATAAGGTGTCTTGTCACTGTGTGGTCTAAGATGAGCTTTGTTAAGAATATGGATTGTTGTGTGTATTGCTTCTACCCAGTAGGTTTGACCAATGTTCTTCTCATTCATCATTGACCAGACCATTTGCTGAACTATTCTATTTTTCCTCTCAACTACTCCATTTTGTTGTGGAGTTCCTGGGATTGTGTATTCTCTTTTGATCCCATTTTTATCACAAAATTCCTTGAACTAACTTGACATAAATTCTCCTCCTCTATCTGATCTTACAACCTTTAATCTTTTGTCTATTTGATTCTCATTTAAAGCCTTAAATATTTTAAATTTATCAAATTCTTCATCTTTTTCTTTGAGAAAAGCAACCCAAGTGAGTTTGGATAAATCATCAATGATCAGCATGAAGTAGTTTTCCTTCCCTGTGCCTTCCTATCTTGATGGTCCACATAGATCCATATGAAATAATTGGAGTGGTTTCTCTGTCGAAGTAGAGTTCTTGGATTTAAACTGTGTCTTGGTTATGTTTCCTACTTGGTAGGGTTTACACACAAAATCTTGTGGCTTTGATATTCTCGGAAGATCTTTTACTGCCTCAAGATTTTTTATCTTGATTAAGTGGTCAAATTTTAGATGTCCAAGTCTCCTATGCAATAACCAACTCTCATCATGTTTTCTTAGATGACACTCTTCTCTATCTTCTTTCATCGCGTATGCATTATTATCTGTCCTTATGCCTTTAGGCACCACTTGTCCTAAATTTACATATTTTATCTTACAATCTTTGGAAGTGAACACCACTTCACATCCTCTGTCACACATTTGACTTACACTGAGAAAATTATGTTTCAACCCATATACAAGCAGGACATTCTAGGCTTTTCCTTTTCCATTATTTAAACTCACCATCCCTTTACCCTTGATTTTACCTGGTTCATCATTTCCAAAGGTCACATTTCCTGTTTTGCCTTTACTTATAGACATAAATTTATCCTTGTCTCCAGTCATGTGCTTGGAACATCCATTGTCTATATACCAGGGATTTTTTTGTTTTTGAGCTGAAAGTACTAGACCACAATTTTAACTATCTTTCTTTTTCCACGTGATAACATTTTTAGCTAAGGGTTTTATCTTTGTATCTGTTTTGTAATTCTTAAGATGGCGGTTTTCAGCTTTGTGGCTGAAGTTATGACAATTATAACATTTGAGATCATTGTTAAATAGGTCAAAGTGATTGGTGCAACTTTGTCTATTCATTGGTTGTTTAGTTCTATGTTGAAAAGATTGTTTATTTCTTGATATTCTCAGTTGCATGTCTCTAAACTTAATTTGACAATTTGCAATCTTATGACCAAAATTAGAGAAGTAAAAACAGTAACCATGAAAGAAATTTTGGTACCTGAAGGATGGCCTTCTTCTTGGTATTTGTTTCTCCAGCTTCTGATATCTTTGTTTTTTATCAAGGATCATCTTCTCTTTATTATCTTTTGGTGACAGAGTACTCACATGGTCTGATTCTCTGCTGATTTGGAACTTGATCATCTTTACTGACTCTTTTCTTTCTATTTGTTTGTTGCTTGAACCACTTACATAGCCTAAACCAGTATTCAACAAAGGAGATCTATGTTTGTTCATATCATTTAGTTATGCTCAGGCTTTAATTCTTGGAAGATTTTGGAGATCAAATTCTTTAAACTTCTCCATCTCTTTTCTAGTTTTTACTACCTCTTCTTCCAAGGCTTCACATCTTGCCTTATTTTTTGATAACTGTTGTTTCAGGATGTCCTCTATCATATTTTCCTCTTCTAACTCCACTTTTAGCAGGGAAAAGTCTTCATCGGGTTTTTAACCATTCTTTTCAAACTGCATCAACAAATGTTTTTGTTTTCTCTTCTTGAGTATGAGTCTATCAATATCTTCTAAAGCACTGATTAGTTCACCTTCCATATCAACCACAACTTCTTCATCATTAACATCACTTCCTATGTTTTTATTATCATAATCCTCTTTGGCCATAAGCACAAAGTCATTAACCTTATCTTCACAAGAAGAGTCACTATCTCTGTCTTCTAAAGAGTCATCATTGTTTACACATAAACTTTTCTTTTTACCAAATCTCTTGGGTTTGTACTTCTTTTCACCTTCAAAATTCTGATCCTTCTTTTTTTGTTGACACTTAGATGCAAAGTGACCTATCTTTCCATAGTTAAAACACTTGAAGGGAAAATTTCCTTGATACTTCCCTAATCCTTTCTTTAGTCTTCTCACAAATTTTGATTCAATTTCATCAGGTTCAGATTCCTTATTCTTATCTTCTTTAAAAAAAGATTCTCTAGTGGTGGATTTATCTTTACCTGTCCTCATTTCATATGTAGTCAACATTCCTAGAAGTTGATCAAAAGCCAAAGCTTTTAGATCATTAATTTCTTCTATAGTAGAGACCTTTGGGTTGAACCTATCTCGCAGAGGTCTCAAAATTTTCTGATCTAAAGAGGCTTCCTCAATTTTTTCACCAAGAGATTTCATTACATTTACGAGTTCTTCAACTCTCAGAAAGTACTTCCCAATAGTTTCATACTCTTTCATCTGTAGCTATTCAAACTGTAATTTGTAGGTTTGAAGCTTGGAATCCTTTACCTTCTCATTACCTTCATAACTACTAATGAGTTTGTCCCACATGTCTTTGGTAGTTTCTAAGTGCATAAATTTTACAAATTCTTCTTCTACAAGCCCACTTAGAATAGCATTCATTGTTAGGGTCCTAACCCGCACATAGGTAGAACAATATATTCAGATGTAATAAAGGTCAATATTAAGTTAAATGTAAGAAGACCTAATAGAAGCTTCCACTTCTAGAAGGATATTCCTCTAGATGCTTCTTTTGATAGAGATATTTAGTATAAATAGGAGTTGAGGGTATGAGAACCCTAGCTTGGAGATTATTGTAATAAAGCTCTGCTTGACTGGAGGTTGCCCCCTAGAAGAGGCCCGTGAACATTTCTCTCAAAATCAAAGTGCTATTTATTTTGTTATTCGTATATCATTTTAGTGTTATTGTGGTGATTATTCTAGTTATATTGTTGTTATTCTGCCATTTCTAGCATTTTATTTTTGTTCTGCATACTTTTTATATCTGGTATATTACAAGTGGTATCAAAGCACTTTCCTTGGTAGAAATTGTGGGTAAATTTATTTTCAGAGTTGATCCAGGTGGATATCGATGGCCACCCACCTTTTCCAAATGGCTCAAAACAATTTTCTAGCAATTTTTGTAATTTACTATTTTTAGCAGGTTTTAACTTCCAGGGCCATTTTGAGACCCTAAACGATGTTTTTTGGGAAAACATGTTTTCAATATAGAATTTTCTTCAATATTGTGCCTAAAATGAATCTCCTCAACAATACCTTTCCAATGGGCTATCATACGCCTAAAACAGAGATCATATGCAAAAGTTACGTCCCCGGGAAATTGATGTACTAACTTACCCAAACGGGACCCACATGACTTTTGATGTTTCATCTCCTAGGGTTAGGTTTTTGGATGTCTATGGATTTTTTCATCCCTTATTATTGTAAAAATGACTTTAGAGCCTCATTATAATCATCTTCTTGCGAATGTGAGTAGTTGTCACATCTCTTCTCAGAGATAAGATGCCACCATTCTAGCGAGTCTTTCACTCTGTATTTTTACAGTCTCTATACATTTATTTCATTAATAGAAATCGTGTATTACTATATATCTGTGTTTATGGTTACATCTCTGATACATTTCTATTATATTATTGAATATATGCGATATCTGTTTGCATTTATTTATTATATCTCCACTCTCATTTCGTGTTGAAAATAATTCGGATCAATGGTATCAGAGAAGGCTACTCTTGATCATTTTTTCAATGCATGTCCCTGACGAGGTTCGAGTATAGCAAGTTGGGTCTCAAGCTTGTCTCTCTTGAGGAAAATTTCTCTCGCACACCCAAGGAGGAAAAAAAATGATGGAGCAGACGATCTTATCAATCTATTGCTTGAGCAAGCTCTCACACGACAGAGGGACGAAATGATGTAGAATTTTTACCAGATCCTTCAATGCCTTCCGATAGCATCAAGTGCATATTCATCAAGTGGACACTTTGGAGGCACCTTGCCTCTTATGGTACATGTCAATTTTGATATTCCCATATTTGAAGGTCAGATAGATGCGGATGCCCTAGATAAATGGTTAAATTTGTTAGAAGGTTATTTCTTTGTTCACAATTTTTCCGATAGAGAAAATATCATCTTCGTGCTCCTTAAGGATCTCACCCATGTCAAACATTTGTGGGAAACATATTGGGAGAAGAGTTCCATAGAGGAGTCTGGAATATATGGGGTCGATCCCACTTGGGAATTTTTTTGTGGATGCGATAAAGGAACAATATTACCCTATTGGCAATTATGAGGACTAGTACATGAGATGGACCACACCGCAGCAAGAGAGGGGCCAAGCATTTCTAGAGTTCACCAATACCTTCCATACCTTGCGCACCAATATGGGTATCAAAGAATCTGAATGAAATTTGGTTTTGAAATACCGTGGGGCTCTACACAGATACATCCAAACTGAAATGGATTTTCTGGACATCTCATCACTTGGTGCTACCTATCGATATGTTGTTAAAATCAAGTAGAAATTTAAGCACCAGAACAAATGGGAGTTCAGGTCTGCAAATCCACAACAACCAAAGTATGACAAAGACAACCTTAACAAACAGTCTCTCGAAAACCAGTCCAATCCACATGAAAAGAAGGGTCACAAAAAGACAAAGAAGGACACTGGAAAATGGTGTGATTTCCACAAAAGCCCCTGGCACAACACCGATGAATGTCACTCAAAATAGTCATTGGTGGCCAAGATCAAAGACAAGAAGCCAAACCCTGATTCAGAATATGATTTTGAAAATACTGGTAAAGGATATATCATTGACTCAGACCCCACTACTATTGTCGCGACTGCAACAATTCAACCAGAAGAACCAACAGATCCTAAAGAGGGGGAACGTCTTTTTCATTCACAGATGTGGGTGAAGGGGACCCCACTGCATTTTATTGTTGATAGCGGAAGCCAGAAGAACCTCATATTAGCAGAGGTTGTTAAACAGTTGGGATTGTCGATAACACCACACCCACAGCCATACAACATCGGGTGGCTTCCCCAAGGATGAGATCTTCATGTCAGCCAACAGTGTTGATTGTCATACGACATCTAGCCCTTCAAGGATGAGGTATTATGTGATTTTTCCCCATTGGATTTATGTGATGTTCTCTTGGGCCATCCATATATGTGGAGATGCCATGTTGTTTATGAGTCTTGACCCCACAGTGTCATTGTTTCTCTAGGGGGTCATCTCTATAGAATACCAGAGGTAGTTCCGACTATTGTTCCACCTAAAACGTGTCGCAAGGTAGTATCTCATACTACAAAATTTAGCTTCTTCACAATCTGTTTAAAAGGGGAACAAAAGGATACTGCAACGACTACAGCCTCGGCCCAAGCACCTTCTATCCAACAGAAGTAGGTCAAAAAGATTGCAACAAAGTGTAAAGATTCCTTCTACACACAGGAATCTCATGTAACCAGACTGGTTAAAAAGGTCGAACCCTTCCAGCCACATGTTCGTGACAACCTTCAACAAGCTAAGCAGTGTAACTTCTCCAGCAAGGAAAGCCGCTCACCAAGATGCAGATTCAACAAATGTTTTTTCCTCTTCCCCGAGCACTCAATGCAATGGAGACCATTTCTTCCTAAGGAGGGAGGATTGATCTAGGTGTATATCGGTGACCACCCATCTTTTCCAAATGGCTCAAAACAATTTCCTAGCAATTTTGGTAATTTACTATTTTTAGCAAGTTTTAACTTCCAGGGCCATTTTGAGGCCATAAACGATGTTTTTTGGGAAAACATGTTTGCAATATAGAAGTTCCTTCAATATCATACCTAAAATTAATATCCTCGACAATACCTTTCCAATGGGCTATCATACGCCTAAAACGGATATCGTATGCAAAAGTTACGACCCCGGGAAGTTGATGTACTAACTTACCCAAGCGAAGCCCACGTGAATTTTGACACTTCATCTCTTAGGGTTAGGTTTTTGGATGTCTAGGGATTTTGGCATTCCTTCTTATTGTAAAAGGGCCATTAGAGCCTCATTGTAATCATCTTCTTTTGAATGAGAGTAGTCGTCACATCTCTTCTTAGAGATAAGCTGCCACCATTCTAGCGAGTCTTTCACTCTGTATTTTTACAGTCTCTGTACATTTCTTTCATTAATAGAAATCGTGTATTATTGTATATATGTCTTTATGGTTGCATATCTAATACATTTCTAGTATATTATTGAATATCTATGATATCTCTTTGCATTTATTTATTATATCTCTGCTCTCATTTCATGCCAAAAATAATCCGGATCAAGGGTAGAGACATATTCTGGCATCTTTAAGCCACAAAGATCTATCGTTATGCGCATAAACCCACGGTTGATGGATTCATACATGTAGGAAATACAAGTGGTTCTTAAGTGCACATCTGTTGGCCACCCTTTTAACCCTTGTTGGTACCCCTTCGAGTGGTAGCGCATCAGACAACACCTGTGTATGGATCGACCTAGATTTCCTAAAGCCCTCTTTAGTTAAACCGATCGGTCACCTGATTGCTATAGTGCCACCAAGAATAGGACTCAAGAAGATACTCTCTAGTACCTGGGTAGTCGAGTAGTATGGCTAAGGGTATGGTCTATCCTCCTTAGTTAGTTCCCTTTGATATTGGGCTGAGTACTATTGTTGGCCCCCGCACGTATATCAGAGAGCTATAGCACAGGGAAAACCCTTGTCTGTAGAACCCTTGAATACCTAACCCTTGGGGACAGAAACATAAAAAAATTAAAACAAACAAGATCTATTACCACGCAACTATGTTCGGTTTGCCAAGTAAATACACATTTCTTTCTAGTTAAGCATTTGGGCATTTCCTCTCTACAATATTCCTCAGACCGGAGTATAACTCCGCAGGTGTAAAAAAAAAAACAAGTCTGGAATTTTTTTCACCAATATTTGAGACTTATTCCATTGGATCCATCTCTTTTCCCTTATCACATTCATCCATATCATTTTTCAGCAAACTGTTTGACCCCGCCTGCCCCTTTTTAGTTTCCCCATCCTCATGGCCTATACCCATAGCCAAGACTTAGAAGCTCGCTTCAACACCTTGCAATCTAGTCTCATCGAGACCCAACAAGAAGTGAAACAACTCAGTGCCAATGTTTCCACCATCAATACAACCATCCATTCCTCAATGGAGGAAATCAAACAAGACCTCACCACCCATATTGAATCTATCTTTTCAGCACTCTGCAGCAAACTGCATATCCCTACAGATAACCCTTCCTCTTCCTCACCTCCACATACTGAAGGTGACCATTCCTCTCATTCCCATAACTTTCAGAACCATCACTTTCAACGTGACCTATGC
>JZKD02S2336631.1:152656-191146 GCA_000966675.3 Picea glauca
CTCTGGTATGGTGTTCTCCATCTAGATAAAGAACGTTGGCAATGGTGGAAATGGAGAAAAACTTCTTGTCAAGGGTATATTTCTTGGACACACTTTGTGGCAGAGATTTATGAACTCTTTGACACTGACACCAATCATTTGGGTCATTTGACAAAGTTCAAACAATCAGGAACAGTGGAAGACTTTATCGCTGCCTTTGAGCACCTGGCCTTTTGGATAAAGGGTATGTCTGATGCCTTTTCTGAGAATGTTTTATCAGTGGCCTCAAGCATGAGATTTGGGCCCATGTCCTCATGGATTGGCCTCAAAGTTGGGTGGAGGCTACTAAATGAGCTAAAGAAGCACAACAGGTTGTATCTTCTCAAAACCGAAAACCCTCCTTTATCCCTCACCCTAAACTAGTAAATCCCACTACTCCCTCCTCTCCACTAAAGATCCAAAAATAGACCAGGGATGAAATGGTTGAACGCCAACTCAAAGGCCTTTGTTATAATTGTGATAAAAAATATTTACCGGGCCACAAGTGTAAGGAACAAACATTTTTTATGGCCATCTCCGAGGATATTTCAGAAGAGGATATTGAAACTCCCCTTGTGTCTGAGTCACCTGAAACCCTCGACATAACCCCTGCCTCAGACCCTCCTGAAGTAGAACCAGTCATTTCCCTCAATGCTCTCATTGGCTTATCCGCTCCCCAAACCCTGAAGCTAATCGGTTACATCAAACATCGGAAGGTCATCATTCTGGTTGATAGTGGAAGCCCCCATAATTTTATTCATCGTCGCATTGCCCAAGAAACTCATTGCTACATCCATGCTATCAATAATTTCCAAATCATGATTTCCAATGGTGGCTCCATGAAATGTGGAGGGCATTGTGAAAATGTGTGTCTCCAAATTGGTGACTACCACCTGAAATCTCATATGTTTGCTATCGACATGGGCGGTTGTGACATTGTGTTGGGTGCAGAATTGCTAAGGACTTTGGGTCCCATTCTCATGGATTTTAAGGAATTAACCATGAAATTTGACCAGGAGGGCCACCAATATAAGTTCCAAGGCATCATCACCAGTTCACCTAAGATCATTAGTTCCCATCGCATGGAAACACTGCTAAAAAATGGTCATTCTGGTGTTATTTCTCAACTCCATGTCATACAAGCAACATAAACACCCTCGATGCCGCAAGACCTCGAAGCCATCATTTATAAACATCAAGTGGTCTTTTCCACTCCCCAGGGACTCCCTCCTTCATGTGGTATTCATGATGATTCCATTCCCCTTGTACCCGGAAGCCTTCCTCCCAATATCCGTTTGTATTGTCACCCCTTTTCCCAAAAAAATGAAATTGAGAAAATGGTCTAGGAACTCCTTAATGTTGGCATTATCTACCCTAGTACGAGACCCTACTCTTCTCTTGTGGTCATGGTCCTGAAGAAAGAAGGTTCTTGATGAATGTGTCCTGACTTCCATGCCCTCAACAAACTTACCATTAAAGACAAATTTCTCATTCCTGTCATTGATGACCTCCTGGATGAACTGAGTGGCGCTCAATTATTTACTAAAATTGATCTTCGTTTGATATACCACCAGATACATATGAAAGAGGAAAACATTCCCAAGACTACCTTTAGAATTCATGAGGGCCATAATGAGTTTTTGGTCATGCCCTTTGGCTTGTGTAATGCCCCCTCCACCTTCCAAAGCCTCATGAATCATGTATTCCATCCTTTTCTCCATCATTTTGTCTTAGTTTTCTTTGATTATATCCTCATCTATTGCAAGACATGGAAAAAACATCTGGCTCATGTGGATTGAGTTCTCCATCTACTCTCTCAACACCAAATTTTCCTGAAACAACCTAAATGTGATTTTGGTGCCTCAGAAGTAGAGTACTTGGGTCATATGGTTGGCAAGGATAGCATCAGGGTGGATCCTAAAAATATTGAAGCTATGCAAGACTGGCCTCACCCAAAGACTCTCAAAAGCTTGTGTGGATTTCTAGGCTTAACAGGTTATTATCGCAAGTTTGTTAAGAATTACAGAAAGATTGCAGCACCTCTCGCTGCTCTCCTAAAAAATAACTCTTTCACTTGGACTCCAGTTGTTGCTCAAGATTTTCAAACCTTGAAGATGGCCATGTGCACCACTCCAGTCCTGGCCCTTCCTGATTTCACAAAGACCTTTGTCTTGGAATGTGATGCTTCAGGGAAAGGAATTGGTGTTGTCCTTATGCAAGAGGTTCGGCCTTTGGCATTTACCAGCAAGAAACTATCTAAAAAAAATCTGGGCAAATCTATCTATGAAAAGGAAATGTTGGATATTCTGCATGTCATTGATTTGTGGCACCCTTATCTATTGGGGTAATGCTTCCAAATTAAGACATACCATCAAAGCCTCAAGTATTTTCTGGAACAACTCATTTCCTCCCCGGAGAAACACAAATGGGTAACTAAGCTATTTGGCTATGATTATGAGATCATCTACAATAAAGGAAAAGAAAATGTGGTTGTGGATGCAATTTCCCACAAATATGAAGATGAAGGATCCCTTTTTTCTCTTTCCTTAATTGTACTAGATTGGCTCCAAGTTGTTCGCCAGGAATGGCTACAAGATCCCAAAAGTTCGTAGCTGATCCAACAGTTGCAGTCCAGTGCTCCAGCTTCCCCAGGGTACTCTTGGCTCCATGATGAGCTTCGATACAAAGGTCGTTTATATTTAAGTAAACAAACAAAGCTTAAATCCATGGTACTTTCTGAGCTTCATGCTACACTGATAGCGAGGCACTCCGGGTTCACCAAAACCTATGACAGGGTCAAACGTTCTTTTTTCTAGGATGGTATGAAACAGGGAATTTGTAATTTTGTCACTGGATGTGATGTGTGTCAACTCAACAAGGGAGAAACAGTCAATTCTCCGGGCACACTACAACCGCTCCTGATTCCACCTACTATTTGGAAGGACATCTCTATGGATTTTATTACCCAAATCGAGAAATAAATCACTCATCATGGTGGTTGTTGATTGCCTTTGCAGGTATGCTCATATATGTGCTCTTCAACACCCGTTTACAACATCCATGGTGGCTCAAATTTACATGGATCAAGTCTTCAAGCTTCATGGCATGCCACACTCTATTGTTTCTGATCGCAACCCCACTTTCACAAGCAATTTTTGGCAAGAACTATTTAAGCTACAAGGCACCCAATTGCATCTCAGTACAACTTGTCATCCCCAAATTGATGGTCAAACATAAGTTGTCAACAAGTGTTTGGAAATATATTTGAGGTGTTTTGCCTTAGAAAAGAAAAATTAGTGGGCTCAATGGTTACCCCTAGCTGAATGATGGTACAACACTTCATACCATATAGCTACATGCATGACTCCTTTTGAAGCGGTATATGGACATAAGCCACCTTCAGTTCTTTCATACTTACATGGTGTCTCGAAGGTCTAGGCACTTGACCAAACACTTATAGTTCAAGAGGTTATTCTCTGTACCCTTAAAGAGAATTTGGTCATGGCACAAAATCGCATGAAGCAAGAAGCAGATTAAAGTCACTCTGAATGTCAATTTGAAGAAGGGGATCGGTTGTTTCTTCACCTGCAACCTTACAAGCAGAATTCCCTCAAGGTTGAGCATTGTCAGAAGCTAACACCCTAATTTTATGGTCCTTATATAGTTCTCAAGCGTGTGGGGCAGGTGGCCTATCAATTAGCTTTGCCCAGTCATTCGAAGCTACATCATGTTTTTCATGTTTCCTGCTTAAAGAAGGTGATCAAAACTAAGTGCCAAATTCAAACCAACCTTCCCAAGTTAGCTGAAGAAGGATCCATTTGGCTACAACCACAAGTAGTTTTGGACCAGCATGAGCATCGCCTACATTAGAGAACCATCAAGGAAGTGTTAATCTAGTGTAAAGATACAACTCCAGCAGATGCCACTTGGGAACCAGCTACCATTCTGCAGCAATTTCCACATCTCAAGCCTTGAGGACAAGGTTGTTTTTAAGGGGGAGGACATGTTAGGGTCCTAACCCGCACATAGGTAGAACAATATATTCAGATATAATAAAGGTCAATATTAATAAGGCCTTGCAATAAAATAGAATAAGTTGAATGTAAGAAGACCTAATAGAAGCGTCCGCTTCTAGAAGGATATTCCTCTAGATGCTTCTTTTGATAGACATATTTAGTATAAATAGGAGTCAAGGGTATGAGAACCCTAGCTTGGAGATTATTGTAATAGAGCTCTGCTCGAATATAGGTTTCCCCCTCAAAGAGGCCCATGAACATTGCTTTCAGAATCAAAGTGTTATTTCTGTTGTTATTCTTATATCATTTCAGTGTTATTGTGGTGATTATTCTGGTTATATTGTTGTTATTTTTCCATTTCTAGCATTTATTTATGTTCTGCATACTTTTTATATCTGGTATATTACATCCATAGCCTTAGCATTGAAGCTAAATTCTAGCTTGTCATCCTTATTATCTAGTACAATTGGCTTTACATAACCAATCTCTACCACATCCCAAACATCTGCACCTAAAGACATTATGTAGGTTCTCATCCTAACTTTCTAGAAGGCAATGTTTGTTCCATTGAACATAAGGGTCTTATTGGTTGAAGTTCCTTAATGACTTGACATGTTTAATATTATTGATCTACCTTTAAATAAAAGGAACCTAATCTAATACCAATCATTGGACAACTGAGAGGGGGGGTGAATCAGTTTTTAGTGTGCTTAAACAATTATACCCATTTTAAACTCTTTATAGAACACTCAATGGTGATCAAAATAATGTAGGGAAGTAAGTAATAGACTATTCAACATCAATCACACGCATGAAATATATAGAGACAGATATTTCCTGAGGAAACCCATAAAGGGAAAAGACTCTTCTTCTTGATATGATAAGTAATCTTTATTTTTTGTACATTATCATTCTTAGGAGAACCAACTCCTTTTGAGGCTACCACCTCTATTTTACAAGCAGCAACTTGCTGAGAGAACCAACTCTCTGGTTTCTCTAGAACCCACTAGAAGGAAGCACCAACTCTCTGACTGTTCTAGCACCAACTGGATGGAAGCACCAGCTTCCAGTTACACATGCACCAACTTGTATAACAGAGAACAATAGTTCTCCCTTGCACCACCCTGCCACCCTGGTTTTTCTCACTGCAACCAAATGGAAGCTACAACTCCTTTTGTTCAAGAACCCACTTGAAACTCTGAGGACAAAAGTCCTCCCTAGCACCTCCCTACGACTCTGAAATATAAATCTTTTCTTTGCATAAATTTATCATAGTGATACAATATTTATCAATGGATTACCAGTCTCATCACTATTCTACTACACTGCACTACTCTGCCTGCATCAGTGTCTTCCTACATGCATGTCTTGTACTTTCTGTTCTTCTGCCTTTTATGCTCTGTTTTCCATGTCCATTCTATGCACTATGCCTCTTCTATGCATTTCAGTTGTTGCACACAACCCGCTTCTACTCGCATGAATCACACTCAACATCATCTTCATCTCTTCTTTGTTCTGCATATAATTATCATGCCAAGTCCTCTGCGAGATCATCATTTCAACTCTTCGTCTTCTTTGGTAGTGTGAGACTTCGTCTTCTTTGTAACAATTGAGCTTATCCTCTATGTTGCAGTTATCGACTTAGACACTTTTCCATTTGTCAATCGTCTATATGATGAGTCTTCATTCCACTGGCAGTTACATCGAGACTCTTCAGCTCCTATGGCGATCACCCTGAGATTCTTCGAATTCTCTGGTAGATGCAATCAATCATTTTCTCCAGTTACAATCAGTCCGTCTCTAGCAATTACTGAGAGAACCTCCATGTGCTCATGACTTTGGCACCTTTTCCCTTACTGAGAAAACTTCATAGTTGGCATTAGCTTTTCTGGCTAAGCCCCTTCCTTTCACATGACCACACGTTGTGACTGCTCGCTAATCAAAAGTCATTTCATGATTTCACATTTTGCAATGTCGACTGTGAGTCACCTCAATTTTCCCAACTTGTGAAACTCTGAGGTGGAGCCTAGAAACACTAGCTCCTTCCCTTCTCTTCTAGTAATGTGACCACTGGCTATGACCACAACCCTATTTGAAAATACATTTCGCAATTTCGCATCTTCGATGTGGAGCTTAGTGATGTGCTAGATCCTCCCTTAATCCAACAATGATGTAACCTCCAGCTATGACTAGGGGCCAAGCAAAAGGGTGATTCGTGATTTCGTGAGCTTGCTAACTTAGTTTGCAGATTCATATCAACAGTCCATAATGCTACCTCGATCAACGATTGTGATCAAATCATGACCTCGCGTGTCGGGTGTTTGAACGTGAGCCAACCCTAACTCTTCCAACTCCCAATTCCTGATTCAGCACTCTGTGTCAGATCGAATGCCCACATCCCTCTGTGATCCAATGGTCCAGATCTTATTGGGACTTTGTATTTTGCAAAGTTGTGCTTGGATTTTCCTCAATTCTCCCAACTTGTGAAATCTGAAATACTCCATATCAAAGCAACGGTCTAGATCTCTCCGTGATCTAAGGGCTCATATCTTTTTGTGACTTCGCGTTTCGTGATGTCAGAGGTTAGCTCACCTCCCTTCTTCCGATTCCCGAAATCCCGATTACGTTAGATCAACGGTCCATGATCATTTGTGATCCGACGACCCAGATATTTTCGCAACTTCGTATTTTGCGATGTCACGACTCGCGATGTCATAGATTAGAGAACCTCCCTTCTCAACCCTGACTATCCCGACTTTTGATTTTCTGAAACCTGCTCCAGATCAACGGCCCATGATCCTCGGTGATCCGACAACCTAGATCATTTCTCAACTTCACATTTTGCGAGTTCCTACAACTCTCACCTTTGAATTCTCCATCTCACGAGTCAGCGAAATGTTGATCTCTCACCACATGTCCTCTAGATCCAACAGTTCAGATCTATATTGCGAACTCGAACTTCGTGATGTCTACAAAATTCTCGACGAAGTTCTTTCGATTTGCGACTTTGTGAATTTTCTTTATCGGCTGCCACATGTCATTCCCAGAAGAACATCTAGGATTTTTTTGGCTCCCAGCTCCTCGATTATTTTCCTCATTCCTTCCTGATATTTGTGAGCATCAGATCAATGGCTCACAACTCCCCATGATGTAATGGTCTATATCAACTCGTGATCTCAGACATTGCGAGTTCCTACAACTATCACCTTTGAATTTTCCAGTTCACGAGTCAACGAAATGTTGATCTCTCACCACATGTCCTGCCTTAATGGATGACCAAGATTCCTTTGCAGATTTGGAGTGTTGAATGACTTATGGGATTTTCCTCCTTGCAACTCCACTGGATCTAACGGTTATTATTCCTTCATGCTCCAATCTTATGGCTAAGGTCTAATATCCTCCTCTGCACACTCCTCCTGTCTGGACTCTGATCTAACGGCCCAGATCATTCATAGTGCTCGATCCAATGGTCACTTTCGCTCCTCCACATAAGCTTTGACTTTCTAAAATCTCTAAGTGTCAAAGGCCATGATATTTGATCCTTATGCAAGCCTTGATGTATGGGATCTTGTCTATGCATCTCGAAACACTATCTCTCTTGAGCTTCTTGAGCTTGCTCTTCTTCGTCTTCCCAAAAAGACTTCTAGTGCCCACCTGACACATTCTACCTGTAATCATGCCATCGTTGTTTTTTTTATTGCCTGTAAACATGCCATCGATGTTGTTGTTCTTTCCATCAATGACAAGCACACTCTACCTGTAAACATGCCAACATTGTTTACATTCTCCACTTTGATGTTCATGAAGATTCCATAATTGATTGGGCTCAAATCATTTCAAATGAGATATCGTTTCAGCTAAGCAGCCTAAGAAAACCAAAAAAAAATTACATGACTTCTTATTTGGTCTATGTTATTTCTTATTATCACGTATTTGAATGCTTTCCTAGGGAAAGGAATTTTGATTTAAAGATGGAACCAAATTCATTTTGGTACCCAACTTTATGGAGAAAAAAATCCCAATATGATTTTTATTGACGCAACCCCTCCTCAGCTCGCAGGTCGGAAGGACACGTACACAGGATATTTCCCCTTACACTGGCCTGAAGAGCTCTCGGAGCTGGCTCCTCTATTTCCCTTTCAGGAAATCTTCACCCACAATTAACTTCAAGAAATTCCCCCTTGTACTTCGAGAGATCGAACTTCACACTTTCACGAATTCGGTGGTCAAGTGCCTTATCTCTCAATCTCTGAAACCCAAAATAATCAACACTTGACCATTTTCCTCTCTATTTTCCCTTTCTCCCTGTCATGACTTCGGGGGTTGCGATGTCAAGCAACTCGTCCCCTCGACTCCTGAAACCTGATTTACCGAAACTATGATGCGCTCGTAAGCTTTGACCTTTCAATGGCCCTTCCCTTCGTCGGGACTTCGGACTTCACGATTTCACAAATCCTGATGCAAAGGGTTCAGAACTTCACCCCATGAAACCTCAAAATTTGTCAATGGAATTGACTCCCCTATCGAGAGTGTGCCACCTATCCACCCTCTTGATTTTTTGGCCCACAAAATCCTTTCATCCCTTCGGGACTTTGCGTTTCGTGATTTCGTGAGTCCTGTTGCAAAGATTACAGGACTTCAATCTACGAAACCCTGAAATAGAAATCCGCTTGTAAATCCAACAGCCCCTGTCAGCTTGAATCTATGGTTCTACCTCTCCTGAGCTTAAGACCTTTGGGAATACTCACCGTAACTCCCCTGCTCCTCTGTGAGATCTGACGGCTCACGAGACTTCATGAATTATCCACAGAGAACTCTGACCGTCTGTCTCTTCCCTACACAAAGACTCCTGTAACTTTCTATCAAGTGTTTTTCCCACGGTACTCTACTGCTTGCGACGCAAACTTGCAACACCTTCTCACTGTCCACTACACAAAATTCTTGTGCTTCCTTCGACAGTTTCAAAGGTTTTATCCCTCCTGATCTTTCTCCAATCTGAGTCTTGAAAAAGACTCCTGCACGCACTCCTTGTGGCAGACCTTCAAACACTACCAAGTGTTGAACTCCTTTCGACTCTGCGCACACCCTACAGTAGCAATCTCTCAATACTTCGTTCAGGTTACAAGACCTAAAACTCTAATTGGCATGCGCACACCTTGCACGGCTCATGTGCCTAACTACACTTCTAAGGGAATGAGAACAAAATCTACCTTATCTGAGCTTTCAGAGACAAACCTATGAACCCTTTGTCAATGCACTCCTTGTGGACAATTCAACTACACTCCTTGCAGGAACTCTTGCTCAAATAGAGAAACAATTGAAACTCATTCCTTTACCCTTTCCTCTCAGATTTCAAACATTCAACAAGAAATCATTCATACATAGAATAAAAGCAATTGCATGACAGAAAGAGTAAAACATTCATGAGCATAACATTCAAAAATGCATACACAGAGAATATTTGAACACCATGAGTCTGAATCAAAGTCTTCTTGTATTAATCCAGAACTTCTATACATAGAATTCGGCTACACAACTCTCTACTTGTTCTCTTCTATGCTCTATGCTCTCAATTGGCATAATCTCATTCTTCCTCCCTGTTACAATACACAATGAGGGTGTCTATATCCCGTTTCCCTCTCTCATTCTAAACTGTCTAATCTACACATTAAATTCTATATACTTGCATTAACTATCATAAATTCCTTCTACCTACTAAGGATGAGACCGGATTGCTTAAGGTCCGTTTACATTTTACAAGTGTGCCTCCACTTGATGGCTTCATTAGTATTTCAATACATTCTCAAAATTTGCGTTGGGCGCTTTTCCAGCTATCTTTTACCTCCACACTGGCTCGCTTGAGATGCTCCTGCATCATTTATGCAGTCCAAAATGGTTTTATGTCTTCTTTCAAAAAATTGGTTCATGGTCCTAATGCATAGAGGTTGTCCCTAGAGGCTGCATCCTTTCTTGTTGAGAAAGGAACTTTGAAACTATAGAGGATTTCAATCTTATGAGACTGTTTTGGTTTCAGGAGAAACCCTTCTTGTTACCCTTCTATTTGTCTGATCGAATTTTTGTCATCGAAGTGTGAATATAGTAGAAATATTGGGCACACTTTTCACTAAAAAAATAAGGAAATAATTTATTCCATTTCCATGGAGGGTTGGGGAAATAATTCTCAAGTATATTTCCCATTTAAATGAATCTGTAGGTCAATTAGATCAAATCAGTTTAAAATAAGATCAATGAATCAAGGGTTTTGACCTTAATTTTTTTTTTTTTTTCACGCATGTTCTTAGTCAAATACTCTTCATATCTTAGTAACAATTCGAAAAAGGAGAGGGAGACAACCAAAATCTCCCTGAAGCCTCTATTGAAGAAACACTGAATGACATTGAAGAGTTGGAAAGCACTAATGAGTGATACAAATAGAAAGGTAGAGATACAACAAATAAGAACCCTAATTCACCAAATATTTCACAAATAGGTTCTTCTGCAAAAACAAAATCTAGAAGTAGTGGTCTAGAATCAAGAAGGACATCTACCGGAAATTTAGATGATGATGGAGATAAAGACCCTACAAATAAAAATTTGGAAAAAATCTCATGGTGTACACACTTCCATTAAGATAAAAAGAGAAACTCCAAAATTGGGAGAGGATGTACCTGAAATAGAAGAAAGTTCCAGAGCCATGGAGATATATGTAATAGAAGAACCCAACTAGTCAAAGAAAAGATTGATAGAAACTATGGAAATTTATGAGGATATGACTTCCCAAGAGACATAAATATTTGAAGAAAAGTTTGTTACACTTCACCATGTGTCCTACCACATTAATTCTAAGAAATTTTTAATAGAAAAAGTAAATATGAAAAATAATAAAGTTGTTGGAAAATGGAAATCATAAATTGATTTTCATGGGGTTCCACCCTTGAAAATCATGGAATTTCATGATACAATTGAGGAACTACTAAAGGAATCTATTTTTTTATATTGAAAAGAGAAAATTTATTTTTAAAGGAAATAATAAAGGATCAGTTGGAGAAATTTTTAATTCCAAAACCATTATTTGTTGAACCAATCACTACAATTCAGCCAATACTTACTCTTGTAGATGTCCTGGAAAGCAGTTCCAAATTGAAAGGTTCATCTAGTTTACTGGTGTCTATAAGAAAATATTTTGGAGATGGTATCCATAAGAGAATAGACCTAATCCTTGAGATATGGGAATTAACACAGATTTCAACTAACTTCTCAACAAGGATTATGCACTTTAAGGAATATATCCAAAAATACTTAGAGAATGATGAAGGATTTTATAAAGAAGCAGTGGGAAAATTTGTTGCAAAGGTTTCAAGCTTGAGCGACACACATAGAAGAGAAAAAAAGATTCCTTCCAATATTCAAATGAAACAGATTAATGCTTGTTAGCTTAAAAGAATCAAATCTTTAAGAGAATTTTGCCTGGGTGTGATGCTATTAAAATTAAGAGGGGTGACATATTTCTAAAACTTGTTGATCTTACCAAAGAATTAGATGGCCCACACTTACTAATGGATACAATACTTTTGTCAAAAGAGAAACTATTAGAACTATTAGAGGCATTAAAAGTTTCATGGGATAATGAATATAGTGGCTTGGTTGAATTCTCCAAAGAAGAAGTAGAAAGGTGGCTTGTTCGATATATAAATAAGAATGATGATATTGAGGACACATTGCATCAATTAAGCATCGATTTGAAAGAATTGGAGAATGAATTATCTGAAATAAAAACAAATCATGAAATAATGGTTGCTCCGATGAGGGAGTATATAGAAGAATGGTTAACAAAATAATTAGTTAATATATCCTAGATAGTTTGAAAATAAGAGGTTATAGTAGTTATGCCACCTACAAAATATCAACAATGATCTACAAAACATTCCTTAGCAAGCAAATCAAGGGTTCAAAATTTCCATCATAGTAAATCGAGTAGTAGTCTTGTTATTGCCTCCAGCATTTTTCTTATTCAATCAATTGCCATTTTTTCCTTTTATGTTCCCAACAACCTGTGAAACCTAAGGCTAACCCTTGACTGTTTTATTTTCTCTTCTAGGCCTCTCTTTCATTTTATGGTATGCGAGAGCCCCATTCTAGTCCTCTTTGAAGGAAAAACACAGTTTGTTTTGTTTGTAACCCTAGACACTACTATTTATTTTATTAAGACATCTATTATTTTTTGAGGTTCCCAGAGAACTAGTTCAGGACATAACATTAATTGATTTCTCAATACTTTAATTTTTAAGAATGAGATTTCAAATGCGTGTCTATCAAAATATTTATTGAATTCAATGGAATGATAATTTAGAGTTCTTTGTTATATATGGTCCATACTTTCATTTCCCTTTGTTGAATATTATTTTCTACGTTGATGAATTTTGTGATGGAAATATCATACTATGTTAATGTATACTCTTTTGGTTCACACATCTTGTAAACTAATGTAAATATCTTCTTTCTATAAGATACATGGTCCATTCTCAGGTACTCTTTGCATGTGAATATTTATTTCAATAAAAATGCTTGGTCCTCTCTCAAACATTTTTTGTTCTTACATGGTATATAAAATAGAGAAGTACCAGCTCTTTAAAATTGCAAGAGGATTTATCCTTGTGAATTTGACTTAAAAACCATAAGACAGTCTTTTAGATCAACAATTTTGGCAGCCATACTAGGGATCTAAATAAAACACTGGTTTCGTAAACCAAAATTTTTAATGGCTCTACCTCAACCCAACCAAATCTAAATACAAATTAGACTAAGAGATCAAAGAAGTATCTTTCACAAGTTGTATGACTTGACAATCGCAACAACAAGAAGTCATGAAGAACTTGAGAGAAATTGGGAAGTTCTTTCTCAAGAAGAAGAAAGAGTAATCGCCTTGAGGCAAAGTAGACAACTGTAAATCATAGAAAATTTGGAATCGTACAAAGGTCCATTACCAAAAAGTAAAAGTAGGAATCTTGGGGTTCATGAAATCGTCGAAATTTCAAGATATGAAGACAGTGATATAACAATCATGGGTGATCGAGGAGAACAAAGAAACAAAATTCCTAATGAATAAAGAGAAAGAAATGAGAGACAAAGAAACCCTAGGATATGAGCTAGGTATAGCCCACTCAATTTACATGGATAACGACATACATTTCCAACCCTACCTCAAGGATTTTGACCTTTCTTTTCAAGTGATGGGATTATGGATCCTAAAAGACATATGCATCAGTTCTCTAATGACTGAACATGATGATGTAATGGTTAGATTATTTCTTCAAAATTTGATAGGCCCAGCCTATGAATGATATCATTCCCTCCAAAATAAATCAATTGGTTCATTTGATGATATAAAAGAAATGTTCATGACTAGATATGCATAGACTTTTGTATACCATACTTTTCCTACTCAATTCACCCAAAATCCATCTTCAAAACGGTGAAAGGATCATATTTTTTAAATTTCAATTTTTTAAGATATTAAACCAAATCCTAGATGGAAAAATCCCAAATGATCCTGTCATATTCATATGTTATAAGAATTACATGCCCTCAAGTGTGAATTATGCAATAAGAGATTCACAAATAAACAAATTGAATGAGGCAATCCAAAAGGAAAAAAATGGAAGAGTATATGTTAGAAAATAATGTTGATCCAGATATTATTCTTGGAAAAGTGCAAAGAAAAATGATCGGTCTTTCAATATCACCTCAAGGACCATCTAATTCTAGAAGTCCTGAAAATCAAGCAATTGGGCGAGGAATTATCCAAGGTGTGCCTCCCAATGTGAGAAATTATCTTGGAGCTTCCCATGAAATAAGACAAAATATAGAAATCACTCAAATGAGTAGAATAATTAGACAAATGAAAAATGAGATAAATCGACTCAAGAGAAGCGAGAATCCCATTCCACCAAATCAAAATATAAGAGCTCCATTACCTGATCAAAGAGGAATAAATTATAGAATTGAAGATCATATACCAAGAGCACCAAGATTTCCAAATACAAATGTTGTTATGTTAGAAGAAATTGTAGAAGAAGAAAATTTTGAAACCTTTGATCAAGAAACAATCATTAATCAAGATGAAGTTTTGGAATTATTCTAGATGGAAGAAGGTTCATCATATTTTTATATTTTTGATAAACAAGAGGATCCTAGGTGTTCACGAGACAATTTTGTTCAAACTAGAACTCAAGTAAATACATTCAATATAAGGGAACAACCGGAAAAGGAAAAAGAAAAAGATAATACTTCAGAGCAAGTAAAACAACAAACTATTAATTAGGAAAATACTCCATTGCAAATGAATTATAATATAGTTGATGAATTATCTAAGCTTCGAATTACCTTACCATTCATGGAGGTAGTCAAGATACCTCAACAAAGGGAGAATATTTTGAACATATTGGATGATACAAATTTGAGAATAGGGGTAGTTTAGTTGTAATGAACACAAGACAACAACAAAATATCACATCAGTAAGACGAAGAGACAAAGTTCCATTGTTTTATATATCTTTAGAGAATCATGATTTTATACTACATAATTGTTTGGTGGATAGTGGAGCCACTAACAACATCATGCCATTATCAATAATGGAAGCTATTGGAATGGAATGTACACAATACTATGAAACTGTATGAAACTGGTGAAAGCATATGTGCCATTGACTCAAGAAAAGTCCCATCTTATGGAGAGATTAAATATTTATGTGCATGGATAAGTGCAACACCTCAAATTACAAAAAATTTTACTATTATAGTATTTGATTTTCCTCCAAGGTATGGTGTTGTATTAGGAAGAGATTGGTGTTCATTAATGGGATGATATATAATGAATGATGGAATTTTCATGATGCTTCCAAATAAAGATGGAACAATGATCAAAGTTCCTTGAGAATAGATAATTCTAGTATCATGTAAAAGAAGGAAACTAAAATGATGCAAAACAGTTATGTAGATGTTGGAATTGAGAATTATGATGTTTTCAATACAGAACAATCAAATTCACCTAATATACAAAAAATATTTCCAAGGTTTTTGGAAAATGTCATTTGATGGTGCTTGTTCTAAGTCTAGAATTGGAATTGGTATTGTTTTCAAAAGTCCTCAATCTAGTATCTACCCACATGCAATCAAATTAGAGTTCCATTGTACCAACAATGAATCATAATATGAAGCATTGATCCAAGGATTGATCCTTGCCCTTCAAATGCAATTAGAAAATCTAGTGGTGACTGGTGATTCAAAGTTGGTTATCAATCATATCGAGAAAAAATATAGAATCAAGAAAGAAAGATTGAAACATTATGCAAGGAGAGTATGAGAAATTATATATTCATTTAATTCTTTTAATATTTCTTTTATTCCTCGAGAAAAAGAATAAAAAAGTTGATTCATTGGTAGTAGTTGCATCTCTCTTCAATTCAAATGATTCTCAAAATCAAAGTACTTTTCACGTCAATAAAAATTTTCGGCCTTCAATACTCGATAATCTAGAATATTGGCAGGTTTTTGAAAATTATGAGAAAAATGAAAATTTCCTCATAGACCACGACTTAACGTTATCAGATGATTCAAAAGAAAGCTAAGATTCTCAAAAGAAAATTCATGATCATAGTGTTTTTCTCTCTCCTGATAATTGTGTCAGTTTAGAATCCCTTATTACAAGGGATGATCAAACAAATATTTTGGATCAAAAAGAGGAAACGTCCATTAGGAAGGTTCAAGAGACAGAAATTCATAATCAGTACACATGATTCTCCAAAATACATAAATTTTGGTACTTGCTGCACCACTGGAGAAAAAATGTCAAATAGGGATCAAAACCTTTTAAGAAAAAATTGAGAATGAAAAATCCCAAATTGAATCCCTTAGTGAAGATGGAGTTGGAAAAATTGAAAAAAATTGGCATGATTTTTCCAATCAGACACTCAGAATGGCATTCAAATCCTGTGGTAGTAAGAAAAAGAATGGAGAAATCCTTCTTTATGTTGATTTCAAATATCTCAATTGAGAAAACATTAAAGAAAACCGCCCACTCCCAAACATGGAGATTTTATTATAGCAGGTCATTGGTTATGCACTAATGCCTATGCTCGATGGATTTTCTGGATATAATCAATTTCTTCTATCTAACGAAGATAGACCAAAGACTACATTTATTAAACCTTGGGGAACTTATTCTTATGTTCGTATTCCATTTGGACTAAATAATGAAGATGAAACTTTTCAAAGGGAAATGGACCATGATTTCAAAGATCTAATTGGAAAATTTATGGAATACTATCAAGATGATTAAACAGTTCATTCAAAACTAAGGGAACAACATTTCAAACATCTCATAAAAGTATTTCAGAGATGTAGAATGTATGGAATATATTTGAATCCAAAAAAGTGTATGTTTTCCATATCAGAATGAAATCTCCCGGGTCATGTTATAAGAAAAGAAGGAATATACATTGATCTAGAAAGAGTTAAATCAACAAATCACCTAAATCCACCTACATCAAGAAAAGGATTACAATCTTTCTTTGGAAAGATAAATTTTGTTCGAAGGTTTGTTCCAAATTATGTGACAATTGTTAAGCTAATAAATAAATTGTTGAAGAAGGATAAAAAAATTTAATGGACATCATACATTCAAAAGGATTTCATAGAAATCAAACATGTCATTACTAATAACCATGTTCTTATCATTCCAGACTTTGCCAAATATTTTATATCATACCCAGAAAAATGATAAAGCAAAAGAATTTCCAATTTCTTTCATGAGTAAGAACTTTCATGATTATGAATTAAATTACTCTATGATTTAAAAGAAAGATCATTCCATGGTCCAGGCAATAGCTCATTTTAGGATGTATATCTTTCCATCTCAAATTATTTCTTTTGTGCCACATTCACTAGTAAAGATGTTTCTCAATAAACAACTCAGAGAGGGTAGGTGAGAAAATTGGTTAGCAAAGATTCAAGAGTATGATTTAGAAATTAAACCTCTGAAGGTTGCCAAGGGGCAAGGACTATGCAAATTCATGACTAGAATTGAAGCTGTAAATGTCTCTCCTCCCAATACAATTGATGTTGTCATGTAGAGAACGTGTTTAACAACATCATAATGGTATACAGACATAATATTTTATCTAAAATATGTCCAATTTCCTCATGAAATGTCTTCTAATGAAACAAGGAATTTAAATATGAAAACCAATGAATATGTACTAGTCTTATGAGTTTTTTTTTTTCAAAGAAATTTTTATGGAATTATGTTAAGATGTTTAGATTGTCAAAATTCCAATGAAATACTTCAAGAATTTCATAATGGAGTTTGTGGTGGACATTTTTCACCAGTTGTAACTACTCGTAGAATCATTTGGGCTGGTTATTATTGGTCGACTATGTTCAAATATGCTTATACAATGATCCAAAAATTCCTCCCATGCCAAAAATTTTCAGGGAAGATGAAGAAGGTTGCAATGCCACTATAGTCTATAATAGTAGAGGAACCATTTGCAGAATGGGGCATGGATGTTATTGACCCAATAAATCCAAAATTGATTAAAGGACATGCTTATATTATCACAACAACTGACTATTTTACCAAGTGGTAGGAAGTTGTTGCTTTAAGGAATGTTGATTCTGAACAATTGATCTTTTTCATCAAAGATAATATTTTGTCAAGGTTTGTTGTACCAAAAAAGTTCATAACATATAGTGGTTCAACATTCATTGGGTCAAATTTACGAATTGTGTGGAGAATATGGAATCAATATGGGAAAATCATCCAACTATTACCCACAAGGAAATGGTTTGGTTGAGTCAACAAACAAAACATTAATTCAAATTCTCAAAAAGACAATTACATCCAACCATAAAAATTGTCATAAAAAATTGATAGATGCACTTTGGGAAAGCCACCTTACTCCAAAACATTGCACTGGGCATTCCCCATACACTTTAGTATATGGAAAATAAGTGAGGTTACCATTACATTTAGAACTGAATGCCTTAGTCCTTGCTATAAACAATGAATATATGGAAGAAAAATCACCTCTACAGAAAATATATCATGAACTTCTGCAACTCGAAGAACAAAGAGAACATGCAATAGTGACAATAAGAAAAATACAATAAGAGGTCAAAAGACATTTTGACAAGAGAACTACCACAAGATATTTTCAAAAATACCAACTTGTTCTATTGTGGAACAAAGAAAAATAAAAAATACCCTTTCATACAAAGTTTAAGTTCTCTGGATCAGTGTGTACCAAATTGAGAAGGTAATTGGTTACAATTCCTAATTTTTGAAGGATATGAAAGGAACAATTCAACCATTTCCCATGAATGGAAAATATATTAATAACTGATTCTATTAATCAACCAACCCATAAACTGTATATAGTCTTTTCTATACTCCTTTGTATATTCTTCATCAATTTATCTCTTTTTCCTTATTCCTTTATTTTTTGACTCCATTTTTTAAATGGACAAGGTATTCTAGATTCTCAACAACCCACTGGGGGTCACTATCCCATAGTTGGATCCAAATGTTGATTTACATCCATTTATCAATGGTGGTATATACATACCCATCCTTAGTCTTATTATTTTCTTCCTATGTTCCTTGAATATTCTATACTTAGTCATTTTTCCTGTTTGAAATGCGGGTTGTGGATCTGGATACTATCAAATCTGTAGGTTCACAAACCCACAAACTTGAAAGTCTATAATTAGTCACTTTTTCCTACATCATGAACCCAACACTTAGTCATTTTTATGTGTTGCAGGAGACAAATCCACCCCTATCCTGCAAATTCTTGTGTCGCACAACCCGTAAATGTGCAACACTCAAAACAACCCCTTTTATTTCTGCATCATGAATAATGATCTACTTAAATTTTCATACTTGGTCATTTTTCTTAAAAGGTGGATGTGAGACAACCTTCCATTCCATTTACCCTTTTCCCAATTCCTGTATCTCGCAACCCACAATCTCATGTCCTTCAAAATGACTCATCCACTTCCACAACCCCCAAAATTGACCTTTTCTTATTCTTAGTTTATTTCACCATTGTGGATGCGAGAGTCTCTCCTCATATTCTTGACTCTTCATGCCCACAGTCTCGCATCCTGCAATCTTGCACTCATCATATTGCACTTTCTGTTTCCCACTTTTCACTTCCATACTCAACCATTTTTTATATTTCCTGACATCAGATCACCATTCCCGGTGGCATTTAATTCGCCTCCACCATGTGAACGACCACTTGTGTGAACCTAAATATTGTTATTAAGTGGTGAATATTTCATAAAATATTTGTAATAAATTCAAAATATGACCGTGCAAACTAGTAAAATTGAAATAAGAGCTATAATAGCTGATAATCAAGTAAATACATGGTAAATTTAATAAATAATTAAACGATATGTTTTAAAAATGTTATATCGATAGGACCACCACATATTCATAAAAATAGAAATTAGTGTAAAGAGATTTCAAGTAAAAGAAAGGAATTGTATTTCAGAGACATACTTAACACTATTGGATGAGAGGATCATCAATTCCAGTGGTTGCAAGATTATAAGTGGTATTTGGCTCTTCCACCTGTAGAGAAGGAGATAAACTAAGTTTGGAGTTCAAGAATAAACTTTCCTAGGTGTGTACTTGAGGTGGTACACTTCAAAGAATTGGTACTTTGGTATGCATATAAGTTCGACAAAGAAAGTCCAACCCCGAATGGGGTGCCATGAAAAATAGAGCGACCACATAGCACAGATTAGATCTGAGCCATTAATATGGTAGGTTGGCTCCCCTCCCCTCACCATTAAATGGGATATCTCCATTACTTCCTGTCAAGAGGTGAAGGAATGCTCCCTCACGCAAGAAAAATGACGAACATGAGATTCACTGGATGGGAGACATTGGTGGCAACAATCATGTCGACCCTCTGTGTTCTTATCTAGCAAAGCAGAGATTGGGGCCAGTTCACCTTAGCTTCACACCAGGTCGGTAGATCTGAGTTCTGGTGCAACTACCAAAGTATTTATAGCATGCTCATTTTACGTATTAGCACCCTCCATTACTCCTCCATGCCAATGGAAAGAGGCAGGTCGCGTCGTGGCCCTGCTTATCATAGCTTCGTCGCACGACAGAGGAGGAAACAACAGTTAGAGTGGGCATTATCCATAGCCCACACTCAGTGTAGGGAGAAGGTTAGGACACCTCCAATGGAGTATGTGGAGGAGGTGATTCCAAAAAAACCAATTAAGTTCCCTCCGGAATCCCTCCTCTTCACTATGCTAGATAATTGGCAACCCCCCGGCCAATTTCCAACGGAAGCTAGTGCACCATACATAAAGAGTCCTATGTGGGAGGAAAAGGAGGCATACACTTAAATAGTTGAGGAGGAATTCCCTGAGTAATTACTCCACCTTGACCCCAAGGACACCACACTTCCAGGTGATTTCAAAATTTCAAGTGCAACAGAGGAAGTCGAGGGGCTCAGGATGGAGGAGAAATTTGGGATGGCGAAGGACAAGGAAGGAGAACAGGAGGCTACAAGCGATGCATTCAGTGGTTTGGCAGTGGAGGGTGGCTCGATCTTAGTGCCACCACCTATTACGATAATCCTAGAACCATGGCAACACCCTCGACCATTCTTCCACCCAGAGCAACTAGTGCTAGTGTTTGAGTTGCCTCAAACCTAGATGGTAGATCAGATTCACCATGACATCCTCATGCACTAGCATATCGATATGTTATATGAAGCCTACTCAAATGCACCAGCCAACCAGAAATTCCTTACGTGCGCCAGGCCTTTTGTGCTGCAGACTCGAAATGGGCCTCTCAGCGGCGACCCCAGTGATGCAACCTCTGATGCTAACATGTAATTATGTGGATTAGAGTTAAGTCCATATCCTTTCACTACTACAACACAATTTCAATCTCATGCTTAGATGCTTGTTTAATTTCCATTTCAATGTCTAGTTTTACTTCCAGTTTAGTTTCCATGGCTGCTCTGAAAAGTGGTGTAAAGACTTAAGTCCCCTACCTACCCTAGTTTCCTTTTGGCAGGGCATATGGTGAGCCAAAAATTTTGACATGGACATCATAGTCTGCCATCTGTCCCAGTTTCTGCTAACTCGACAGAACAGTTGGCACACTGTTTCTATGTGTTTTTTTGTATTTGAAAATTTTTAATAGGATTTTCCCTTTTTTATTCAAAAAAAAAAGTTCGATAAATAAAGAAGAATTATTCAAATCGAAGGGAAGTCACCAATCTCTTTGTCTCCCTTGGTATTTATGAGAATGTTGTGACTTCCAAAACCCACTATGATTTTTAAGAATTAGGAATCATAAGAGTTTCTTAAGGAACACAAAGGAGGAGCAGAGATCCTAGAGAATTATCTCACTAGCCCAAGAGTTGACAACAATTTTTCTTAGGTCAAGGTAAGTTCTTTGAAATACCCATACAAATATTTTTCCTGGATTTTTTTTTGAATAATTGGACTATAGTTCACATCCTCTGTGCCAAAGTACATTGTTTACATTCTCCACTTTGATGTTCATGAAGATTCTATAATTGACTAGGCTTGAATCATTTTAAATGGCATATCGTTTCAATTGGGTGGCCTAATAAAAAGCAATATTTTTTACGTGACTTCTTATTTGGTCTATGTTATTTCTTACTATCACATATTTGAATACTTTCCTAGGGCAAGGAATGTTGATTTTAATATGGAACCAACTTCTTCCCGGTACCCGACTTTACAGAGACATAAATCCCAATACAATTTTTACACAGTCCAAAATGGTTTTATGTATGCATTCAAAAAATTGATTCATGGTCCTACTACATTGAGGTTGTCACTAGAGGCTCCATCCTTTCTCACAAAGAAAGGACATTTTGAAACTATGGATGATTTCAGTCTTCTAAGATTATTTGGGTTCCAGGAGAAACCCTTCTTGTTACCCTTTTATGTGTCTGATCGAATTTTTGAAATCGAGGTGTGCAGACAATATAAATATTGGGCATAATTTTTCAATGAAAAAAGAAAAAGGAAAGAAACTATTTATTTCATTGCCATGGAGGGTTGGGGAATTAGTTGTCAATAATATTTTCCATGTAGATGAATTTTTTAGTCAGTTGTATCAACTCAGTTTAAAAGAATCTCAATGCAGCAAGGGTTTTGACCCTAAATTTGTTTTTGCACACATGTCCTTAGTCAGATACTCTTCATATTTTAGTAAGTCTGAACAATTTGAAAAAGGATGGGGAGACAACCAAAATCTCCTCAAAGCCTCTATTGAAGAAACTCTAAACAACATTGAATAATTGGAAAGAACTAATGAGTACTACAAACAAAATGGAAGAGAGGAAACTGGTAAGAACCCTAACTCACCAAATATTTCACAAAGAGGTGCTTCTACAAAAACAAAACCTAGAAGTAGTGGTCTAGAACCAAGAAGGACATCCACCAAAAATTCATATGATGGTGAAGATAAAGACCCTACAAGGAAAAAATTGGAAAAATATTATGTTGTACACACTTCCATTAAAAGACAAAGAGAAATTCCAAAAGCAAGATAGGATGTACCTGAAATTGAAGAAAGTCCCAGAGCCATGGAAGTAGATGTAATAGAAGTACCCAACTTGTCAGAGAAAATATTGATAGAAACTAGAGAATTTGTTGAGGATCTGGGTTCCCAAGAGCCATAAATATTTGAAGAAGAGTTTGTTACAGTTCACCACATGACCTACCACAATAATTCTAAGAAATTGTTAATAGAAAAGGAAAATATGAAAATTAAGAAAGTTACTAAAAAATGGAAATCAGAAATTGATTTTCATGGGGTTCCATGCTTGAAAATCATAGAATTTCACGATGAAATCAAGGAAGAACTAATGGAATCTATTTTTTATATTGAAAAAGAATTTATTTTTCAAAGGAAATAATAAAAGAATTGGAGAAATCTCTAATTCCAAAACCATTATTTATTGAACCAATCACTGCAATTCAACCAAGACTTACTCTTGAACATGTCCCAGAAAATAGTTCCAAATTGAAAGGTTCATCTAGTTTATTATTGGTTGTAAGGAAATATGTTGGAGATGGTATCCAAAAGAGAATAGACCTAATCCTTGAGATTTGGGAATTAGAATAGATTCAACTAACTTCTTAACAAGGATTATGCACTTTAAGGAATATATCCAAAAAGACTTAGAGAATGATGAAGGATTTTATAAAGAAGCAGTGGAAACATTTGAAGAAAAGGTTTCAAGCTTGAGCGACACACACGTAAGAGAACAAAAACTTCCTTACAATATTCAAATGAAATAAATTAATGCTTGTTGGCACAAAAGAATCAAATGTTTAAGAGAATTATTATCTAAATGTGATGTTGTTAAAATTAAGAGGAGTGACATATTTCTAAAACTTGTTGATCTTACCAAAGAATCAGATAGTGCACACTTACTAATGGATACAATACTTTCATTAAAAGAGAAACTATTAGGACAATTAGATTCATTAAAATTTACATGGGCTAATGAATTTATTGACTCCATTGAGTTCTACGAAGAAGAATTAGAAAGGTGGCTTGTCTAATATATAAATATGAATGATGATATTGAGGACACATTTCACCAATTAATCATTTATTTGAGAGAATTGGAGAATGAATTATTTGAAATAAAAAACAAGCATGAAATAATGGTTGCTCTGATGAGGGAGTATATAGAAGAATGGTTAACAAAAGCATTGGTTAAGATAACTGAGACAGATCGACAAGAAGAAATTACAACAATTATGCCACTTCCAACACAACAAGAACAATATACAAAATATGACTCAACAAGCAAATGAAGGGTTCATAATTTCCATCATAGTAAGTCGAGTAGTAGCCTTGTTCTTTCCTTCACCATTTTTCTTCCTCAGTCAATTACCATTTTTTCCCTTTTTGTTCCCAACAACTTGTGAAACCTAAGGATGACCCTTGAATTTTTTTATTTTGTCTTCCATGTCTCTCTTTCATTTTTTTGTCCATGGGAGACCCATCCTAGTCCTCTTTAAAGGAAAAACACAATTTATTTTATTTGTAACCCTAGACATTACTGTTTATTTTATTAATACATCTATTATTTTTTTAGGTTCCTAAAGAACTAGTTCATGACATAACATTATTGATTTCTCAAGACTTTAACTTTTAAGCATGATATTTCAAATGTGTGTATATAAAAATATTTATTGAATTCAATTAAATGATCATTTATAATTTTTTGCTATATGTGGTCCATATTTTCCTTTCCCTTTATTGAATATTGTCTTCTACTTTGATGAATGTTGTGATGGAAATAACGTCCTGTGTTAATGTACACCCTTTTGGTTATCAAATCTTGTAACATAGTGTAAATATTTTCTTTCTGTAAGATACCTGGTCCATTCTTAGGTACTCTTTGCATGTGAATATTTATTTCAATAATAATTCTTGGTCGTCTCTCAGGAATCTTTTGTTCTTTTGTGTTATATAAAAATAGAAGAGTACCACCTCTTTAAAAATGCAAGGGGATTTATCTTCATGAGGTTAACTTAAAGACTCTAAGAGATTCTTTTAGATCAAAACCACCTTCCATTAACATTTTGTATTTAATAGATAGTACTAACTACCTTAGCTCAAGGTTCAGTTCCCTATTTCATCCCAAAAATATAGGGGAGATTTCAGGTTGAGATTGAAATAGAATTAGAATTTTGAGTTATTCACATCTCAACTATATGGAGGGGTGTATTTCAGCTTTCAAGTTGGAGATATTTGATAAGAGTTCACTTCTCTAGATCAAATCTATTGTTTCACATATTAACCATAGGAGATCAATGGGTTTGCCTCAACTTGAGTCTATTCACTTAATTTGGGTGGGGATAGATTCTCCCCCTATAATTACTCCACATGTTCCCTATTTACTTGATATTGATTAGGAAATAAACTAGCCATATTGCTTTCTAGAAGTTCATTGGATAATGTATAAAAGAGAGTTGGTTGAATCCAAATTTCTCCCACTCTTATTGAAAAGTGGAGAAAGGAACCATTCAAAATTGTGGTTGCTTTCCTCCATTCATTAGATTGTTTTCCTTGCTCTTAAGAAATAGAAATTTCCATTAGACATAAACCTTTTTAAACAATAGAGACTAGTTCCAACCCATACTTAGGGGAGGGACATTGAACCCTTTCTTGTAGGCACTATATATTCTTATGAATTGAGTGAGATAATAAGGTCTCTAGTCAGCAATCCTTTTAACCAACAAGCTATATACTAGAGCGATGTAGAAAAAAGGAAGGAAACGACCCTTCCCATTGAATCATTTTTTATTGAACTGAAATAGATGGATAGATCAATTCTAAAAGTGCCTCTGATCCAACCAAAAAGGTATCACCAATGAAATTTGCTCGACCTATCTATAGGGAGGGGTGAATGGAAATAAGGGAATTGATTTTTTGGATTTAGAGTCAAAACCAACCAGACTTGCTTGATTAAGCGAAGAAAATGAAGCTTCATCTATTTTATGTGATGCACATGCAGGTCAAGTATGTCAATTTATAGAGGTGGAAAATAGAATAGCTTTGCTAATACTTAATTCTACTATCATGGTTCATTTGATTGCCTCTACATTTTAACAGTTTCCTTTTTCTTTATCACCATACAAATCTTCGATTTCAAGATGATGATTACATGAGAAAATGAACTTCATGGTGGTCACAACTTATTTCTTTCCAGGGTATAAAGACTCCCAACTTTTTAATAGGGCCTATTAACATAGTCTATTATCTATGTATTAACAAATTCATGTTAATTATAAGACAAATCATTAATTAGTAAGGTTGAGTGTTTGAAATATGGGTTTTTAATAAATATATAATATGCTATAGACTTAATTTTCCCTCATTTTTTAATTAAAAAAAAGAAAAACTTGATGAAAGAAAAAATAACCCATGAGTGAATAGCAATCAATTTACAATGAAATAGAAGAAGGTTGGCCAGTAAAAGAGAGTGAATGTGGAAATAGAATGGTTGGTGATCCATCCAAAGTAAGTGGGAATTAATTTAGTTATTAGATATAGTAAAGGAGGCCAACTATAGGAAATCTTTGAGAGGTAAGATCTCCCACCCACCCCGTTGTTGTGATTTCAAAATGATCAATTTGACTAATCCCAAATCTCTCATGCACTAATAGAGGACTATAATGAAACAAATTTACATTTTAGTAAGCTGAATCTCTCAGATAAATGGATAGAGCATGAATGTAGTACTTCAGGTGGGTTGAAAATAGATTCCTACACTCTACTACATTCCCACATAAAACTGCTTCTATATTCCCACCACACAATACTAATTCTATATTCCTTCTAGAGTGGGGATCTTAGATAGATTCAAGGAGGGACACAAAATATGAAATAACAATTTTTTATTCCTCCCACCTTAAAAGAAGTAGTGGGCCTAGGGTAGTCCACTACAAATCCTAGGTAGCAACCCTTTAGGAGAGAAACTTAAGGTAGTCCACTAAAAACCCTATGAGGCCATCCTATGTCTTCTAAATACCTATAGAATGATATCAAGATGGAAATTTGTCAAAACCATAGAGTAGTCCACTACAAACCCTAGAACTTTAACCTATAAGAATAAGACTAGGGTAGTATACTAAAAACCTTAGAAATACCCGTATGTCCTTCAAAAGCCTAAAATAAATGATAACAAGGGAAGGCAGTCCACTATAAACCTTCCTAGGGTTTCAAGGCAAAGGTTTATCCAATAAAATAGAAGATGACATGGAATTATCACCACTTTGATAAAACATTTACTTAATACATCAAGAATAAACCATCAAATACTTGGAAATAATAGTTACTAAGAAAGATCAATGATCATCAATGAAACCCATAAAATCTTGAAAAGCATACATAAATTCATCTCCAATACTATGTGCATAAGTGATCCATAACAAAAGAGAAATATAAAAGATGAGTGTAGTAAATCTCCACAAGATGAGTTATGATTTACAAATGAGGAAACTCTCCACTATATATATGAGACAAACCTAGCGCCTCATCTTTCTAAAATCCCCTAAAAATGTAATAATAGATGATACAAGTTGGATAGGTCTCAATTTGACCCCCAAAATAGCCTCCAAAATAAAGATAAAATGCTAATACATAAAAAAATTCTCTCAAATTCCACACGTGTGAGAGTAGAGGACAAAAAAAGGGTGAAATCATCTCCTCAAGGGGTACAAGAGCTCCAAAAGTAACATTAATCTTTGAAAGGTGAAGTTAATAATAACAAGTCATGCCTCCTCATCTATAGGGTCACATATCATCATCAACCAAGTGTCAACTGATCACCCATGTGCTAGGTCGACTCAATGCAAAGTCATATCACTCTAGCCATGACATCATCCTCCAAATGTGAAACTTCCTAGGTGTAACTTCCAATGTCACGAAGGAGGATAGATCCATCATTCCTCCAAAGGGGTATATAATCCTTGTCAAATTCCATGATATCCAATAAAACCCTAACATCCTCAAGGGGTGCAATGTCCAAGACGCATGCTTCCCTCCCTCTAGTGGCACATTTGGATATATCTACAATGCCCAAGACAATCACTACAACATCCAAGGTCCAAAAGTTGTTAGAAGTTATCCAAAGGCAATCCAAGTCATCAAGGATCCCAACGCTCATCATCAAGGGCCTAACATCCTCCATACAATGTGAAACGCCCCTGGTGTAAGTATCAAAACGTCCTTCACAGGACCATGTTCAAGGGTGCATCATCATCAAGCAAGGCTCATAGAATTCGATTTAAACAAACCATCATGGATACAAGATTCATTATAATCATACAAATTAAGCCACAATCTAATACAAAATTCATGTAATAAATTCACATCGGGTATCTTCTTCAAACCTCACATTAGCTCATGAATTTATGCAATTTGCTAGGTTTAGGTATGGGAGGACCATCACAAGACCCTATTAGGTGTTCCAGTGCCCAAGTAAAGGAGTGATTCTCGAGAAACCCATCAAAGTGCAAGTGCAAGTGAATGATGTGACATGGCGTTTACTTCATGGTCATGGATTCATTGACATGCAAGGCCACATGTGACCTCATCTCCATGAGTTCCTTTGTAGAAGATCACTTGGTGCTTGAGTTACCCTTTCCTTGGCGCTATGTCTTTCCAAACCCCTATTCTTTCCTTTTTATTATTCGTTTATCACTTTGAAAGACCCTTTTTAGGTTTATGCATTTATTTTTACTGGGATTCAATTAAGTCCTTTTAGTTTGATATGCATTTAGTGCATTAGGACTTGGGGTGATGGCCTCATAGTGAGGGGGTAGAGCTCAAGTTGATTCTTTGGATTTTAATTTTATCATTTTTCATCCCATTCATTTTCTATTCTTTTACCATCTGCATTAACCTCGGGAATTCAAGCCCCTTCTTCTCATAAGAGGATAAAGGTACGGACATTTTTGGGATACATGTAACAACCACTTCCAAAAGATAGGAAAATGAAAGGAAAATGGATGGTAATTGTTAAGTATGGTCTAGAATGGTATTTTACCCCTATAAAGGCCTACCAGTAGTGCCCTTGTTCCCCAAGAGTGTTAACATTGGACTACAACACATATTATGGCCACCCAGGTGAAGAAAGGAAAAAAGAATAACTTCCAAGAATCATGATCCATTATCTGACTTCAACTCATGATCCTCACCTAAATTCCTAATGAATTAAATATAACACTTTATATGAAATAATGACTAATGTACCTCATGTGTGCTGGACCACCATCATCAGATGAATCATGTTTATCAAGTGAATGAGTTGAGCTATGATGAGGAGGGAGGCATCTAAGGGGTTGTTTTCTATCTAGAATGTTAATCATCATATCTGGTATCATTTTATGCAATGTGGATCATGGAGAATTATCTCCTCTAGTTACCCCTAGGTGAGAGGGAGGTATCATCTAGATCCAACTTGTGGACATGTTCTCACCATATACTTCACGAGAACCTTATCATCTATGGTACTCAAATGCTTGCAACTTGCATCACTCTAAAGAAATTACTACTACATTCTAACTTAAAGAAATCAATACAAAAGGGTAGGGGGGTGTTATCCACCCCGGTATATTGAAAGGTGAAAATAAAACGTGGAAAGTAAATATTTTAATTTTCATCAATATATCATTTTTTTATAACATGTATAAGATAATCTAACATGGATGCATGAATAAATCGATAAGTAACATCAATAAAAAGGAAATACAATCAAATGCAGTCACACAACATGACCTAATATTATCCTATTCTACTCTAAACCTAAGAAGTCAGGTTCCTTCTACATAATAGGGTTTAAGAAGGGATCCATTAACATGCAATGGTAGTCTCTTTCCCTTAGGTGTGGCTAGATAAAAGGAACCAATTCCATACTTCTTCTCTATATTGTAAGGACCAAGCCATAGACTATCAAAATTCCCATGCATGCCTAGCTTCTCTTTCCTCTTGTCCCACATAAGTACAAGGCCACCTTCTTCAAAATCCCTCTACCTTTCTTTATGATCAAATGTTCCCTTAATTTTTTCTTGATTCCTCACCATTTTATCAAAAGCGTGCCTTCTTGGTTCATCAAACTCTACGAGATGATCAATTCTTCCTCATAATTTCTCATTATCAGTGGTAAATTGTTGTGCAAACTAAAGGACATGAATTTGGAGGTTGATGGGAAACTTTGCTTCCAATCCATATATTAAATCAAACATGGTTTTTCTTGTGGAAGTCTTATTTGTGGTATCATCCACCTATAATGCATACTTAATATTATTATCACAACCCTTCTTATTTTCACCAACAATCTTCTAAATGATATTCATCAAATTCTTGTTGCTAGATTATGCCAGTCCATTCCCTTGGGGATTGTAGTTAGATGAGTGTGGAAAAGAAATTTCATAATTAAAACATAAATATACCAAGGCCAAAGAGATAAAGGGTTTTTCATTATCAGTAATGATCTTAGAAGGATCACCAAACCTTGCGATTTTTCTATCTTCAAGGAAATTCAACATGACTTCCTCAGTTTCCTTTTTCATTGGTATGCCTTCTACCCACCTAGAGAAATAGTTTGTAGTAGTCGAGACCCAAAAATATTTGTTGCTAGATTTATCCTTAAACTCACCAACGAAGTGTAAACCATGTTGTTGAAAGGGTGCCTCAACAACAACTAGTTTCAAAGGCAATGCAGACAATCATTGTTATATTGAGAAGAAATGACATGGTTGGAAAGACCTAACATAGCGGGGAGTATCAATGAACAATGTAGGACAATAGTAACCTTCTCTCAAAATTTTATGTGCGGTGGTATGGGAAGCGAAGTCACCACCAAAATATCTTGAATGAAGTTCCTTAATCAGCCTATCTGCCTCATCCTTGTTAAAGCATCTGAGGATTACTCCATCCATGTATTACCAACCAAGACCATCCTAGTTTAAGGAATAATTCATGTATTTTAATCCTAAATATCTTCTTTTATGATCGACTAAGTTATCAAGACACATAGATTCTTTAGATAACATACAATATCAAAATACCACTCACCATGTTCTAATTCACTTAAGACAACATTTACTTGGTCATCTTCACCCATTTTTATGGACTCTTCACTGATTTCAGTCAACATCTTAGCTAAGCCTTGTCCCTTAATGACTTTAGTAGGTTTAATATGAACCTTATTCTCTTGAATATTTGATACCCACTTACATCTGGTTCCTAGGAAATATTATCGATTCAATGTGTCTTTAACAATGGGTTATGGCACATAAGCTTTAATATTTTTATATCCAACATAGCCTCTAAAATTCTTCAATGATTTGGCAAGGGAATATGATTTCTTCTAGGTAATAGTACATTTTAATTCAACATATCTAATGGTTTTACTCATGAAGGAAATAGGTTGTTCGTAATCATCTTTATTTTTTTCCTTGAGTACCCCAACAATAGTATCTTCAAAAGAAAAAGAGAAAATTATAAAGTATCTAGAATAACAAAGGCTAACAAGGACTAGTGCCATTGTAATTGCTTCCTTGATATATTCAAAGGATTTTATACTACTATCATCCCATTTGAACAAGACATCTTTTTTTAGTAAGGCATTCATTGGTTTAACTTTCTCAGCAAAATTTGGAAAGAATCTTGTTATCAAGTTAATCTTGCCAAAAAATGATTGCAAAGATTTCTTTTTGATTTGGGGGAGGGGGAATTTACTTATATATTCAATCCTTGATGTATAAACACTAATACCATTATTAGAGACAACATGAACCAATAATTTACCTTTATCAATACCAAAGATTTACATTTTGGGGTTTATGGAGATACCATAGTTCCTACACCACTCAAAAACCTTTCTATCATGTTCAATATGTGCACTCCTTTCCTTAGACACAACATTTAATTCATCATGGTATGTATCTATAATATTACCTATCAAATATCTAAAGGAAAATTCCATTTCCCTTTGAAAGGTGGAACCAACATTCATAAGGCCGAAAGGTATCTGTTGGAATAATGAAAAGGGGGGTGGGGTGAATCAGTATGAGAACTTTTACCACTTTTAACCACAATATATAAACTTCAAATTTTAATCAATATATCATCAATATATCATCTATGATTTCATTCAATAAATCATGAGCATATAATTATAAGAAGCATCACATCAACAACATTGCATCAAATACACAGTACACCAGAATTTACGTGGAAACCCAAACGGGAGAAAACCACATATTGCTTTCTTATATATTTTCAAGAATACATTCATTGTAAGCACAAACTTCCCAATTGTCCAACTACAACTGGAAAGAGGCTATGACCCCTTATTTACAGGCTCCAACCTAAAGGAAGCTACAACTCCCTAAATTCTCTGGCTCCAACCAAAAGGAGGCTACAAGTCCCTGATTCTCAGGATCTAAGTTGAAGGAATATCTAACTATCTGTGTTCTATGGCTCCAACCAAAAGGAGGATACAACCCCCTGATTCTCAAGCTCCAACGTGAAGTAAACTCCAACTCCTTATGTTCTCTGACACCAACCTGAAGGAGGATACAACCCCCTTTTCTTTCACTGTCCTATCGCTCTGAAATATAAGTGTAGACCAAACAATAACTACCACAATCACTGCGAATGTTACTATCACATCAAACTGTAATATGTAAACCTATCATTATATCCAACCTATCACTATAGCCAACCTGTCACTATCAACTTGTCACATTAACCCGCCACTATCAACCTGTCATTGTATCCAACTTGTCACATCAACCTGTCACTGTTACCGATACTCAACATCAATGAAACCATATATTCTCACATGAATTACATGACCAAACCATGTACATCAAACTATTTCAACCATGCACCAAAACCTATGCGAAACTGTGCACCAACCTTGCACCAAAACCTATACCAAACCGTGCATCAACCATGCACCAACACCTGTACCAAACCATGCATTGACCGTGCACCAAAACCTGTAACAAGTCATACATCAACCATGCACCAAAACCTGTACCAAACCGTGCATCAACCATGCACCAAATCCTATACCATACCATGTATCAACCATGTACCAACATGTACCATGATATGTGCCTCAACCATATATCATATCACTCATGATATCTCTCAATCATCCCATACACCATGTACCATAAGATATCAACAATAAAGTGCATCAGCAAAGTACTCAAGCATGTAACAATATCACAAACAGATGCCTCTAACCATGAACTATATCATCAACCATATACCTCAAACAACATGCCAATCATCCATAGACCATGTACCATAATATGTACCAAGCAAGTAATATCAATGGTGTACCTCAACAAAGTACCAACATCACCAAGAGGTGTATCTCATACATGTGCTACCATATACCAAGTGTGAACTTCAACCATGTACCAACATCTCAAAGATATGTCTCTAATAATGAACCATAACCATGACATATACCAAACCAGATATCAAGATATCCAAGAGTTTACTTCTAGCAAGGTATCATGTCATCACCAAGGTGTACCATACCAAGTATCATCACCACTAAGAATGTGCCATAACAACATAAGAATAACCTTTAAGTACCTTTGATCCTATAGCTGATTTGATACTCTATAATACTGACATGTAACCTTTCCTCAGTCCTCAACAACATGGCACTAGCATATTCTCCAAATCTATCTTAGCCTTGCGGGACTAAGAACTCCTATCTAGCGAGACCTCATGTGACGAGATCTATATGACCCGCATGGGTGCCTTTCATGACACCCTCAAGCTGACCCATGAGGACCTTCTTAATTAGGGTTACAAAAAAACCCTAGCTCTTTGCAACTCCAAAACTTTCTCTCTTCCTTCACACTTTCTCCTCTGCCTCAAACTCGACCTCAGATTCACCAATAGATCAAAATATTCTCATAAGAAATATATTCAATGAATGTGTGTATGTACTTATGAGAGACTCCTTGAGGTGTATTTATACTTTTTCTTGGTAACTTCTCTCCTTAATCTTAGGTCTTCTTGAACTTTCTTACAACAAATTTACCCTTTCATTAATTACTTGTAACCAATTAGGGGATTCCTGACCATTCTTCGGGGCTTCCAACTTCATGAGGGAATATCTCCCTAACAGTGAGGAACCACATGGCATGCCACCTAATGTTGGAAATGACACAATGAGGACTATCCATCTATGAGTGTTTTACCTACATTTTCATTGTCCTTCATGTCCGTATTCCTCAAACAACTTCGGGTCTCATGGCCACACCTTTGGGGATTCATGTAGACTTCATCAAATGAACCCATCACATATGTTGACATCAACCACTCTTGTTGACATCAATTACAATTAAATCACCATCAATCTTGACCACAACTCTGGGGTATCTTGAATGCTCCAAGGGTTGACATCAATGACAACCAATTTTCCAACAATATCCTCATATATTTGAAAGTTCTTCATGGGGTGGTGAAGGTAGTTTTGAGTTGGTATGAAACTTAAAGAAAAAAATTCTAGGAACTTAAGTGCCATTAGAAGGTTTTGAGGGTGTCAACCTCAAACCCCCATCAATTAAATATTGATTCTTGTCTTCTAGAACTACAGGGGCATCGGAAATAGGCACAAGGAAGAAGCATTGAAGGATATTATTAGATCTGAGAAGCCAACCATAGTCCTCATCTAGGAGACTACGTTAGATGAAGTAGAAATGATAAATATAGGTAGGTAACAATGGAAAAACAACATAGGAGTAGTAGTAAGAGAAGGATGAGCATAAGGTGGAATATGCACACTATGGAACAATACAATGTTTGAGCTTATAAACATTCAAATCATGCAAAATTGGGTTCTTTCCAACCTCTTGCATTTGACTCCAGGTATGAATTTTCATATTTTCAATGTCCACATGCATGTTCATAAGAGGGGAAAAGAGGAATGTCGAAGTTTGTTTTTTTCCCTTGAGAGGCTTAGAATATATAAAGAATACTATTGTAGGTGGGGATTTTAATGTAGTTATCTCATACAAAGAAAAGAGGAGAGGTAGTATTATAAGGGATCCACTCAAGGAGATTATGGGAGATATTATAGTTGATTGGGAGATTGTGGACATAGAACAAAAAAGATGGAAGTATACTTGGAAAAACATGAGATTAGGTCTAGGTCATATAGAAGCTAGATTGGATTGTTTCCTTGTCAACAACAATCTTCTTTTGAGAAATCAACTTATTTCTCAAAATTTCATATCCTCCTATTATTCAAATCACAAGCTTATTATTCTTGCCTTCCATCGATTAGAAAAATATTGGTCCTATCCCCTATAGGTTCAACCTTATATGGTTTCAAAATCCATAAGTTCTAGAGATTAATTTTGAGCCTTGGAGAAAACTAATCATGGGATCCCCTTCCTATGTTTGGGAAGCAAAATTAAGGGAAATAAAGGTAGCTTTAAAAGAGTGGGATAAAATATCCTACATTTGTCTAGCTTAAGAGAAACCATATATGTAATCCAAACTTAATAATCTGCAATATAAAATGGAAAAAGGGAAGGTAACTAAGAATGACCTCATGGAAGAAAGAGATTTTTGTAGGAAAACACATATACCTAACATAAAGGAGGAAGAGGTATAGCACTTAAAATCATGGAGTCTATGGTTAAAATTAGGTGATAAAAATACCACATTATTCCACAAGAAAACTAAAGTTAGGCTTTATAAGAAAATTGTGAATGATATATCCCTCAAAGATGAAAGACATCTAACTAATTTTGTTTCCATCAAGGAAGTAGCCAAAGCTCATTTTGAAGCCTTATATATAGAGGAGGAGGATGTTCATTATGTTGGTTGTGATATAATGTTCGAAAATATTCCATCACTAATATCCAAAGAATAAAATATGGAACTAACTAAAAAGATGGGGGAGGAGGAGATAGTGAAACAAATATGGGGCCTTGATCTAGACAAAGACCTAGGTTCGGAAAACTTTACAATTTATTTTTTTCATGCTTATTGGTATTTGATCGAATTTGACTTGAAAAGGATGCTCAACTACTCATAATAGAACATTAATCTTGGTAGAAGTACTAACTCCTTTGTTTTAGCATTAATCCCTAAAGAGGTTAATCCATCTCTGTTTTCAAGATTCTAGTCCATTTCTTTATGTAATTCCTCTTACAAGATATTGACAAAGATAATAGAATATTTACTAAAGATTATTCTCCCTAAAGTTATGTTTGTCAACCAAGGAGGTTTTTATGTACAAATACAAATAATTGATAGTATAATATTGGTTCAATAGGTGATACACTCCATTTAAAAAAATAAAGAAAAATGAATGTTTATCAAAATGGATATGGAAAAATGCATATGATTGGGTAAGACGTTCACTTTTATTTGATGTTCTTCATAAATTTGGTTTTATAGAATATTTCATTCTTTGGGTGAAATATTCCATAGTATCCCCTTGGATCAATCCCCTTGTGAATGGTAAGACAATGTATTTCTTCAAGTCTAAAAGAGGGCTAAGGAAGGGATGTCCCCTCTCTTCCCGTCTCTATATAATTATGGTGTATTCTCTGAGTATATGATTAGAGAAAGAAAGAGTTATGGGTAATCTATATGAAATTAATATAGTAAGAGGTGTCAACCAAACAAATCACCCCCAATTTTTTGATGATGGTTTCCTGTTAGGGGTTCTTCATTCATCATAGTTGCAATATTTAAGTATATTATGGATCAATTTTTAAATTCTTATGGGGTAAAGTAAATAATGAGAAAATCCATATTTATGGATGGAATATAAGTGGAATTCTTCTTCAAAACATCTCAAGAATTTTATGTTTCCCATGCTTACCAAATTGATCATACTTTAAATATTTGTTCATGCCAATCACTCTAGGAAATATGACATGAAATATTTGGCAAAATATAGTCGATAAAATCAAGAACATACTACAACATTGGGGCTCACATTGGTTAAACTTCGTAGGTAGAGTGGTTCGAACCAAATTGGTGTTATAAACCCTTACTATTGTTCAATGTTCATTCTTGTTGGCACCACCAAGTGTCATGCAACAAGCTGGAAAACAAATATGTAAGTTCTTATGATAAGGTGGGAAAACCAACACAAAAAAATTCCACATTATCAATTGGAACACAATGAGAGACCCAAAAGAAAACGTGAGCTTAAAAAAAATAATCCAACATTAATGAATTTGGCAATGGGAGCTAAGGTCCTTTGGAGATTAATTTTGGAAAACCCGAATGGTGGAAAGAGATTTTCTTCAAAAAGTGTTTCCACACCACTAGGAAAAGGTGCTTGGGTCATCCTCTAAATGAGAATAAAAGATCACCCATATGGAAGCTATGAAAAGTTGTAGCGCCAATTATCCATTCTCATTTAACTTGGATTCTTGGTAATGGTAATATGATCAAAATCTAGGAGAAGAGTATAATGGGGAAACTGTGACTCATCCACAATTTAGAAATTTATGAACTTAGAGTATGGATGATTTTTGAAAATATCAAAATGTTTTTTGACCTTTCTCTTTGGGATACCACATCATATTATCAGTGGTTGGATGGAAGACAGTGTGACCTCCATATCATATTGCTCCTTAGCTGATCAATATCTTTCTTCATCTCCATGGTTTTTCTCCTATGAGAAAAATCAAACTTGATCAAAGGGGTTGGGTTCTTAAAGGTAATGAGTAAACAATTAATATGGGATACAAATCTCAATTATTAGACCTTTTGTTACCTCCAAAGTCTAACATTTGGAATCATATTTGGAAAGGGGAAGGAATACCAAAAGTAAACATTTATTGTTGGATAATGGTTCATGGGGAACTCATAACTTCATAAAGTCTTCAAAAAAGAGTAATCCAAGGGCCACTAAGATGTGTTTTCGTGTAGAAATTCAAAGGAAACCCAGTGTCATATCTTCTCTAATTGTCCTAATTCCTTATACCAACCATGGATGCATGCATTTACGAAAATTGAAAGTAGATGGGTGTTTCCCCATTCCTGGAAGGAGATGCTTACAATTTGGTAAAAAAAATACATTGGGAATTTTTTGAACAAACACATTCTCAAAATAAATTGGCTTGCAATGCCAAAATTTATTTGTTGGAAGATATGGCTTGCAAGAAATATAGTGCTCTTTTAGCAAGAGGACTTCAATCCTAGGTCTATAGTGAAAAAATCCCATGGTCCTCTAATCAGGGCTATCTAGGCTAGAGGAAGCAAAGGACATAATGTGTTGGTGTTAGAACATGAAGAGAGGGATTGGCTCCAAGAAATCCATATAGGAGGTTCCCTTTACCCAAGAAGCTTAATTAAAAGGAAAACTTCTAAAACATCATGGAAAATATGATTGTAATGAGAGGAATTTCGAAGATGGAAATCATCTTAGAACGAGCATTTTCTTTTATTTGATGGGGAATCCAAAGGAAAATCAAGGGTGGTTGGTGCAGGGGGGATCACCATAGATCCCGGTGGACACCAATAAATTAGCTTTGAATGGGATTCATGTGAAGAAACAAGTAATCAAGATGAAGAACTTGATCTTTATAAAGGACTCAATCTTCTTGATTCAATGCATATTAGGAGCTTGATTTTATTAGAGACTCTACAATCATCATAAAGAATATGCACAACTTTTCCACTCCTTTAGATTGCAATTCTGCAAGGCTTATATCTAGAATCCAATATAACATAAAAGGGTTTGAAAAGGTTGACTTCTTACATGTTGTAAGATCTAGGAGTCATCGAGCCAATGTGATATCTAGTGAAGCCTCTTGCTTCGAGGGAAAGAGAATAAATATA
>JZKD02S2336631.1:196494-249138 GCA_000966675.3 Picea glauca
GTAGATTTGTACTCTATTCAGTTGTTGTTGAAAAACCCCCGGATTGAAGTCCATAATAAAAAGAAAAATTGAACATACATCTTGTGTTCTTTGTGTTCCTTGTGGAGATTATTTGATGATGATATGTTGCTGATATGTATTCACATCTAACTGATTATAAATGAAAACAATGAGTAATGAGAAAATGTTGAATGTAAACTAAGGATTTTTTCTTTAAGAGGGAAGTTTTTGGAAAAAGATCCCCCCACCCCATCACACACCCCCCCCCCCCCCCCCCCACCCCCCTCTAAGTGCGGTAGGTGTGTCCAATAGCCTTCAATAAGACCATGTTGTCATCAAGAGGATTAAGATTTCTATTAAACTCAGAACTAATGAAAACTGAAAATATCTCACTAATATAGAGCACACCTTTTGGTTGTAGTTCTCCTTCTATTCTATCCCCCTCTATTCTCTTCATCTCCTCGAGCCTTTATTCTTTCCCAATAAGTTGAAGTATTTCAACTAGTTTCTTTAGTTAAGTCAAACTAACTTAACTAATCAATTAGGAGAAGTAATTAATAATATATAAATAAGGGTCTTAATTAATAATAACTAAATAGGTGGGACTCCTTTTGACTCTCATGCTCATTTCCTTTGATAATCATCAAATATAAAGTATACAATTAATCACTTGAATCACATAACATCCTTGTAATTCTCATGCTCACCATTTAAATAGAATATTAAATATCAACAAAAATTATGACCATATCCCAAATAAATAATATATCCATCTTATCCTCAAAAAATTCCTAAATAAAATCTTGTTGTCCAAAAACTTGGTCAAAATAATGAAACACTGTCTTCATTGCTAAAAAAAATAAAAATAATCAAAATACATATTTTGTGTGTGAGGCATTTTGCCTCTTCTCACTGTTGTCCTCCCTTAACTTTTATGTGATAGCCTTTGGTTGGTTAGACCCTTGGGGCTACATTGATACGTGTGGAGGAACAAGAATGCCGGAAAAATTATGAGGAGGTTGAAATGGGGTTCTTTCAGGTTGGGGGTGAAATATACCATGGCCAACCAAATTCAAAAACCCATCTTGAAAAAACTGGTTTAAATCTTGTGGATCAATATCGCAGTGAATAGAAAACCGAGGCCTTCTATGGCCTTGCTGCTAGTTACCTCTACATCTATTATTCCAGCCATTACTGCCCCTGCTGAAAAAAATCATCTTGTAGCAATATTTAATCAGTCATGAAAAGTTCTTATTAACCCATACATGAAACCCCACTTAAATAAATCAAGATTTGGCTATATTATTTACCACAAAACCCATGCAATTCATCCATAAAACTTTCATTAATTAATTTCGATATGAACAAGGGATTCATATGGTCATTGGGAGTTTGGGGGGTTTGTTTTGTGCATAAAATGATATCATGGAGGGGTAAAGATTCATGAATATTGTTCAATCAATCAATAAAACAATTAAAATGTGTATACAACTAGCTCCCAAAATACCAATCATCAATTATCTTCCACCTCGTTTCTTTTATTTCCATACAGACTTTTCCTTAAAAATGAGTAATAATAGAACATGGAGTGTAAAAATGTAATCAGGATAATGAGGGGAGTTTATTTTGTGTAAAATGATATAATGGAAGGGACTCCCATGGATATTGTTCTATCATATATCAAAAAATTCCATTTCCAACATTACAATTTAAACCCCTTTACTATTTTGAAATTGAAACTCAACACTCTATTTCCAAAGTTCAAAACTAATATTTCACTTCAAGGTTTTTCATTTGCATTTAGAAGTTGCATTGCACAGGATTCATTTCATAAAAAATTTCCCAAGAAACACTCAACAATAATGACACAGCTCACACACAATAGGTTCAAGGAGACACAACATTCAAACCATTACAATAATCACCACCAACAGTCGAAAAAATGCACAAACTGTGGTCCACAAAATTGACACCAGTATTAAAATATCAACTGATACTTCAAATAAAAATGCTTCTAAATTTCCCTTTCATTATGGTTTGCAAGACTCATTCAATGCGCATATAATTTATCCATATGGGTACTCTTTTCATATGGAAACAACACACATCAAGTCGTATCCTTCAAACAATGACTTTGCAACATTTTCATCACCAAAATATTTCCATAGGAAAGACCGTATCTATGTTTTTTTTTAAATAAGCTTGGCATTATTTCTATCATTTCACAGTAAGAAAATAGACAAAACCCATGGCCAAAAAGAGAACGAACAATGTCTTTATTAAATTATGGGTTGGCTACCTCCACAACGTTTTTCAAATACAAGGTTCGATATATAATCATCAGCATGGATGTGGTATAGGAGGACAAGCTAACCAACGGTTCAAGGGTTTGGCCAAAGGGGTACCTTCAACAATCTAGCACCACCATGAATTCCCATAGACGCATTTACAAATATTATGCAATGGTGCGGGCATGATAGCCATGAAAGCCACACAATTAAATGACAGGAAGAGTCTTCAAAAAAAAACCACAGGCCACGAGAAGTGATAACGTTTTTAACAGACATAGAGAAATCACCAAAAGAAACCAGAGGAAAGGTAGGCACGAGATCTTACCAAACAATATCCCTTTTTTTATATAGGTAAAGCACGAAGAAACTATAGATAATAAGAGACACCCACACACCATTTTAACCGCGATTAATTCACATACAAATGCCACAAAGGCCAATCTTCAACAACCATCCATATACCGTTGAAAATCCATAAATCGTAAACTTAGAAATGCACAGATAGTGAGCAAACTCAAGAGCCAAATTTTGACTTAGTTAAAGAGTAGAGCCAAAAAATCATGGATGGAGCAGCAAGAAACCTCATACCCGTGTGTAAAATTTTCCAAGGAGAATCGACCAAGTCTGTATACCTCTTCCACAACCAAACAAAGAGGAGTAACAACAACCAACAAAAGACCAAATGTGAAATGGCTAGGGTGGCGAGATCAAGGTAGGTTAGAGTGACATGAATTCAATGCACGTCACATCTACACTTACATATTCATCAATAGCTAGTATGAGGAAGATAACCATACAATGCACAACCCACTAACAATTTACTCCAAGCTTGATACACTACCATATCCCAAGTCTCAAACTTTAACAAATGTGCCAACCTTTGTTCAAAAATTGAATGTGACATATATCAAAAACTTTCTAGGGATACCATGTCTCAACCTTTAGACTTCCAATTCAAACAATGCACACAATCCTTGTAGCATGAAATCACCATATCACACATATAACTTGAACATGGAGTTTAGATCCTTGATCAAACTAAATGTAGCATAATAATACTTGTGAGAGCTATATAAAGACAACATCATTCCATTTTTAATCATATCTCCCATAGCATCATTTGGTCACTTATTTCAACAACAAATTAAAAGAAAATAACTATAGAGCTTGTTATCCCCGGTTTCAAGGGATAACTAGGAGATCATGTCTCGAGGCCCACAGGTCCTAGACATGGAGTACTGAGAGAAGGATTGACCTGAGCATGGACCTGGAGGGCCCATCCTTTTCTTCTTTAATCAAATTCATCTTGTCAGCAACAGCAAAATCTATCACCATCAGCTTGGTCTTGTATCGAAGAAGGCTCTTGCTCTATGAGGTAATTGGTCCAGGTATCATGGTATGTGTCACTTTTGATCATTATAACCTTTAGATATATGCATCTAACTCCTTTTATCTCTGACGACTGCTTGGATATTACATTAACCCACTTGAACATGATTGGGGGGATTGATAGGGTGTCATAGCAAGCCTGTACCCATGGGTTTTGGTTTGCCATCGAGGGGATTTCTAAACAGCCATCATCTGCTCCCATCATACCACCAATTTCCCATCTTATCTCCCACTCATCTGTCCCATTTCCCTTGTCCGAGCACTAGGATGATCTATTTGTGGGATTGCACCTTATCTCGTGGGAAGAAGGGGATAAAGGCCCGAAAGGTAAAAGAAGTTGGTAAAAGATAAAATCTTAGAAATAAAACCTCGAGATGCTTCACCCAGTGATCCCCGAGAAGGCAATAAAAGACCTCTCAGCAAGAAACAAGAGGGACCCAAAAAAAATAACAAACAAGACCTAGTCAAGAGGATAGGGGGTCTCATCATGAGCCATCCTATTATGTCATGGGTACCTAACAACATGACATTGCCACCATCTAGTTACCACTCCAGGGTAGTGACCTTTGGTTGCATGGCCAATGGAAAGGGGGTCTCATCACGAGCCAGCCTTATCATCTCTGTGAAAGTACTTGTGGGTAACACTGTCAGCTCTGGTCACCATGCCAAGGAAATGTCCTTTGGTTATCCCTTGAATAAAAAGAAAAAGAAGAAGAAAAAGAAAATAAAGAAAAGAATAAAGGCAAGAAAGGGCTTGGAAAAAATTGCATCCATGACGGGTACATCTCACCTTCTACAAAGGCACCCACAGGTAATATCATGCATCCTTGGCTCTCACTCTTCCCATATGTCTGGACATCCCTAGCCACATCATCTCATTTACATGGCTTGGATGAAACCCCTTGGAAACTCTCCTTTCCTTATGGATACTACCCCAATAGGGTGTCTTGTCCTTTTTCTCAACCTTATTTTGTAGGTTTTTGTAATGTCTTTGAGCTATTGAATGACATATCAAGGTTTTTATGCATATATTTGATAATATTAATGATGAAATGTGATTAACATTGCTATGATCCCTGTGACTAATGAGCCCATGGAGGGCGTAGTTTTTGATGTGCAGGACCATGCTCGATGGACAGGTACCATTTGGACCAGTACACATGGGGAGATGATTAGTTCGGACCTCCATGGGGCTAAAGTGCCCATCATATGGTTGTTGAGACCCCGTCAGAGGGGCAGAGACAGGACAATGTTTGACTGAGGTTTTGAACTAGAGAAGAAGAGGATGTTTCACCAGAGGCACTTTGGCAAAGCCCGACCTAGGGGGAATGACCCCTTTTCAGTGGAACACTGGCCTTGGAAGATTCAAAGCATCCCCATCCTTACCATGACATCATCCAGCTTCATGGTCATTCTTGGAGGCAGACTGGGCAGCAGTGGCACATGTGTCATGTTGGAGAGGCCCCTAGGGGGTCAACGTTTTGCTCCTGGATGCCTCATTTTCCCTAAAAGGGGCTAGCACCTCCATTGAAGGGGATTCTACTTTTATTATATCTCAGTTACAGTTTTAGTTTGACATTTTAATGTAAAAACATTATGATTTTGGTTTAAAGCCTTGCCGGCTATTTTTTGTGACCTAAAATTAATTAAAGGTCATTGATATAGTATATATTGAGGAGTTTTATCCTCATTTTGACATAACACATCACTCACTCATTAGTGAGGTCTGATTTTTTGCGCCCTACTTGGGTAAATTTGTTGGTTTAGTGAGGTGCACTTGTTGAAGGAAGGCTTTTCTTGGCATTTTTGGCATTTATCTTGAAGGAAGGTTTACAACTAGGGTTTGCATTGCTATTTCATGGTGATATATAAGTGTTTTTTCTACAAAACTTCTTGATTGAATGGTTGTAGTCTTGTATTCTTGCATATGTTTATAATTTTCTGATTAGAAACCCTAGGTGACAAGCACATAAGTAGGTCCTTGTTTTATGTCCCCTAAAAGATAAATTTTCATCCATTGAAGAAGGAAGGAAGAGCCTAGCCATAGCTACACTCTTGTTACTTCTTCTCCCTAAGCTATCCATACTTTCTAAAGTCAAGAAGGAGGAGACATCATAGGCCTAGGTTATCTACACCTAGGGTCGTCCTACTTCTAGGGTTTGGTGATAGAGCCTTGCCTTAGAAACACTTTCCCTCACCACACTCTCTAGTCTTGATTTATCTTTTATGCTAGTTGTTTTTGCCAAGTTGACCTAAGGAAGGAGGAGAGAGCATGAAGCCTTGCTTTAGCAACACCGGAGTGAGCCTCTCTCCCCTAGGGTTTTGATTATGAGGCACTGCTATAGTAGCACTTTAGAACCCTTCCCTCCAGTCCTTAGTTTCCTTCAACCCTTGCGTCCTCTTCTAAATTGACTCCATTAACCCTTAGGCACTGATCCTAGACCTCCAACGTTGAAGCGAAAGTGATCAAACAACTCTCAAAATATTTGCTAAATTGAAACCCTAACTTACTACTAACCCTAAGAAGGCTGACATCACCCTTGGTTATTTCATCTTAACGCAACATTTTTCATTTTATGGGAAATTGAATGGTGTTTAAAGCATTTATTGAACAAGGGATTGATTGAATACATTGATTTCTACATCATCTTGATATTTATTGGTGAAGTGATATTATTTCATTGCTATATTAACAAACATTGACTTCATAATATTTCTTGTTATAATTGCTTATATAGTGATATCAGATAGTCTTATGAAGTACTAACCCATTAATCACAGCTTGCATGTATTAATCTGTTGTTGCTTTGTTCCGGGCAGGTGTTCTCATTTGGGCCTACACTTCATTATTGGTTGTTTAGCCCGACTATCTGCTCTAGGTGGTGACCTGTGAAGAGGGAATTTCACTTTGACCTTTATACCTTAGCCTCTTCAAAAGTCTAGGTTACCGAGGACGTCTCCCTTGGCCCTAACCTCCCTAAAGAGAAAGAACCTCCCCATCATGGTGACATTGGGTGGGGTAGGTTCCTGTTACACCAGTTTGGCCTCTATCTTCTAGCCTTTTGGCCTAGCTATAAATTGTGCGATAAGATTGTGGCACCATTGTCGGGGAACTGATTCAATTCTCCTCAGATGACAAATCTTTTTAGTAAGCCTTTCCTCAGAGATCTTTTCTTACAAGGTTACCTAGCGACTCCACTAAGGTGTTTTTCCCCTTTTCTTTGATAGTTTTAGGGAAATTACTTGGTGACTCCACCAATTATGACCCGTAGTGGGTGACCATACTCAAATCTTTCTACTATGGTCACTGTCACCTTAACGATGTCTGCACCCACGATTAATCCTCACAAATGGTCTCACCAAAAAAGTTTCAGTTGTTTCGACCTAAGTAACATCCAAGGAGGGTTGCATGACTTACCCAAGGATGCAAGTTCTTGGCTACCACTTTTCTCAGGAAACGTTGTCTCTGGAAACTCACATTGGGCCCAGTTCTGTGATGGTTTTGAATTTTGATTTAGCTGGTTAGGAACACCCTGATCTCTTTATGAGACTCTTTGTAAGTTCCCTTGTAGAGGATGCTAAAGTTTGGATTGATGGATGCCCAAAAGGAAGCATAAAAAACCTTGAAGGACTACAAAGGGCCTTTAGAATAAGGTGGTGTGATAGTGAACATTCACAAGATTCTTTTTCTCAATCCCTTATCATTTGGAAAGGATCCTGTGAGAGTGTTAGAGATTTCAGTGATAGGTTCAACCTTCTCCTCAAAAGGGTCTGATCAAAGGTAGGCTCAAAGAAATCTATCCTCGATCATTTCTTGTCCTCCTTGGAAGGAGTCTTACAATTCACCCTCAAGGACCGGTCACCTACAACTTTAGAGGAAGCACAAGACCTAGCCTTTTAGATTGACAAAATCCTTGAGTTCAAGGACTACATTCATGAGATGGACCTTTCACAAAATGTTGACCTATGGGATCCTGGTAATAAGCTTGTCATGGAACATGAGCCTCCAAGAATTCTCCAAGTCAAACTTGCTCCCACTAAAAGAAAATGGAGCCTTTCCCATGGAAGAATTACCCCTTCCCAAGAACTTCCTTTGGAAAAGGTCCCTCTTGAGAATGAGATTGAAATTGTCCTACCTGAAAACATTAAGCAGAATCCTCTAGAAGATTTCTCTCCTTTTATCCACCAAGTAGGACACCCTTTCTCCAAAAATAGTGAGTTCACACCTTTCTATGTCACTCTCCGAGTCAAAGACTCTCTCCTCCACAACTGTCTCCTGCACCCAAGTGCCACAGCCAACATAATGATGAAATAAATTATGTATCGATTAGACCTGACTCTCTCACAAACAAATACTAGAGGTGACTTTGCAAAAGGAATCATTAACAACCTTGAGGTGGCCTTTGACTCCTTCCCTATCCCTCCATTCTTGATAAATGTGGTCATCGTAGATGCTATAAATAATTTGGGTATTATTCTTCACAAAGGTTTCATATAGCACTTGAACAAAAGTATTCATAAATAGCATCCCAAAGAAATTATCCCTCATCCCGAAGGGGGATTCTTCACCATTTACAATGAACCTCTTGTTGGCTCCCCAGTTGAAACCTCTGATGAACCAAGTGACCAACTCTTATCTATCGATAGCGACCTTAATAATTGATTTATCCAAGAAGGGAAGTTAGGTGTGGATGCCATTGAAGAAACTAAAGGAATCTGGACCTTAGAGTTCAATGGATCACACTCAAACTCTGGATCAGGCGCTGGAGTAGTTTTAACAGCCCCTTCTGGTGAAGTCTTTTACCATTCATATAGGCTGGAATTCCGGTGCACCAACAACATTGTTGAATATGAGGCCTTGATTATGGGTCTCAATTTAGCAATTGACAAAGGTGTTACACTCCTAGAAGTAAAAGGAGACTTAGACCTCATTGTATCACAAGTTTTGATGATATTTGCCACTAAAAATGAAAAGTTGAAAAGGTACCGAGATGTGGCTCAAACCCTTTGAAAATCCTTCAGAAAAGTGTCAATTGAAGTCGTTCCTCAAGAAGAAAACCATGTGGCTGATGCTTTGGTTGTCTCAGCTTCTTCTTTACAACCATGCGAGGGACCTCTTCCCGACCTATGCAAGATGGAGGTTCTTTTTAGGCCTTTTGTTCCCGATAATTTGGAACATTGGCAAGTTTTCGAGGATGATGAACAAATTATCAGATTCATGGAGAACAACAAAGAGTTAAATGATTCACAAGTTTCCTTCCTAGCCGATTCTATGGACTTGGAAGTCATTAACCTGAAAAGCAATACCTTGCCAAAGGGTTGTGTTCCCCTAGAAAACCTTTTTGATAGGCACGATTTTTAAAGGAAAAAGGTCCAAAAAACAAGCTGAAGAGGCCCTGGAATTCAATATCGGTACAAAAATAGACCCAAGAATGGTCAAAATAGGAAAGGGCACCACTGAAAAAAAAAGAAAGGAGATACTAGCACTCATCAGAGAATTCAGAGACACCTTTTCTTGGATTTATGATGATTTGAAAGCCTATAGGGGTGATGTCATCCAACACGCCATACCCTTGGTAGAAGGGGCCAAACCTTTCCGACAAAAGATGAGGAATATCAACCTGAAGTTGGTGAGCCAAATACAGAAAGAGCTCCAAAAAATGGTTGATGTTGGTATCATATCCCCTATCAGGTATTCTTCTTAGATGTCAAACTTGGTGGTTGTTCGAAAGAATACTGGTGACATCCGCCTGTGTGTCGACTTCCGCAACCTCAACCAATTGTCATTAAAAGACAATTATCCCCTCCCAAACATGGAACATTTACTTCAGCAGGTTACGGGGGCGGGGATGATGTCTATGCTAGATGGGTTCTCAGGGTACACCCAAGTCTTGCTCAAAAGAGAAGACCAACTCAAAACTGCATTCACTACGGCTTGGGGAACTTTTATGTACTTAAGGATGTCGTTTGGTCTTATGAACGCTGGTTCTACCTTTCAAAGGGAAATGGACTTTTCCTTCAGAGACCTCATACAAAAAATCATAGAAATTTACCAAGATGACCTTACAATCGTGTCCAAAGATAGGAAAGACCATCTCTCTCATCTCAGGATTGTTTTTGAGTGATGCAAAAAGTATGGTATCTCGCTAAATCCCAAGAAATCTATCTTTGGGATTGATGAAGGAAATTTTTTAGGACACGTGGCCTCACAAGGAGGAGTCTCTATTGATCCCAAAAGAGTCCAATCGATAAAGGACGTCTGCCCCCCAGCCAACAAAAAAACTTTGCAATCATTTCTCGGAAAAATCAACTTCATTCATAGATTCGTACCAAATTTTGTCGAGAGGATAAATCCTTTGAGCGCTTTGCTAAAAAAGGATGTTACTTTCATATGGGGAGATGAGACCAACAAATCCTTTGAAGACATAAAAAATGCTATATCCCAAGCCCCCATCTTGATTATCCCTGATTTCTCATGGGACTTCATAATATTCTCATTCGCATCCCAAGATACTATTGCAGGTGTCCTAATGCAAAAGAATGCTGATGACTATGAACACCCTGTGACCTTTATGAGCAAGGTCCTGAGACACTCTGATTTAAATTACTCCATCACCGAGAAACAAGCCTATGCCTTGGTCAAGTCCCTCAAACACTTCAAGAACTATGTTGGTTACAATAAAATCAGGTCTTATGTCCTGTACCCAGCTGTGAAGGATGTCTTATTGCAACAAGATTGCATGGGTACTCGAGGAAAGTGGGTTTCCAAAATCCAGGAGTATGACTTAGAATTAAAACCCACCAAAATAATAAAGGGACAAGTTTTAGCCCAAATGCTAACGGAGAGCAACCAAGAAGCCATATAGATGGGTGAGAGTGAGCAAGTAAACGTAATGATCAACAAATTAGAACATGAGGAGTGGTATTCTGATATTGTTTACTATCTAAAGAACTTGTCTTTCCCTGATCACTTAGTGGACTACAAAAGAAGGGCTTTGAGATTGAAGGCTATGAAATACTGCTTGACTGAAAATGGACTTGGATGGAGAAATCCTGATGGGTTTATACTTAGATGTGTGAACAAAGAAGAGGCGAAGAAGATACTGGAAGAATTGCACTATGGATATTGTGGTGGACATTTTGTAGCTCGTACTACTACCCACAATATTTTGAGGGTTGGCTATTATTGGCCAACACTTTTTTTGTACACCCACTAACACGTTCGATCTTGCCAACCTTGCCAATACTTCTCCGGCAAACCAAAACTCCTAGCACAACCCTTAAAACCAGTAGTAGTAGAGGCACCATTTCAGCAGTGGGGTTTGGACTTTGTTGGTGAGTTCAAAGACAATTCAAGTAATGGCTACTAGTGGATCCTAATGGCTACAAACTATTTCACTAGATGGGTCGAATCTATTCCTACAAAGAAGGCCATCGAGGAAGTAGTGATGAATTTTCTGGAAGACTGAATCATAACTAGCTTCAGTGCTCCATCCAAGATCACTACAGATAAGGCCAAAGCTTTCACCTCTTATTCCCTGGTAGAATTCTATTTCAAATATGGCATTATCCTATCCGATTCCTCCAACTATTACCCACAGGGAAATGGATTAGCAGAATCAACCAATAAGAACCTCATGAATATTTTGAAGAAGGTTGTTGGGGAGAATAAAAATTCCTAGGATAGAAAAATAAAATACGCAGTATGGGCAGACCAAATAATGACAAAAACTTCCACAGGAAAAACTCCTTTTGAGCTGGTATATGGACTAGAAGCAAAACTTCCTATAAACCTCCAAATTCCTATCCTTCGTTTCACTCAACAATACACTACGGATGTAGAAGCAATCCAAGGAAGGATCAATCAGCTAATGGAGCTAGATGAGACAAGGAGGAGTGCTTTTTGTCAGATGGAAAGAAATCAAGAAAAGATAAAGAGAACTTTTGACCATAAAGCCAAGGAAAGAAACTTCACCAAAGGAGATCTTGTGTTACTATGGGATAAGAGAAGGGAAAAACCTAGTATGCACAAGAAGTTCGACAATTTGTGGGGAGGTCCTTATAAAATCATGAGTTGTGCAGGTACGAATTCTTTCAACTTAGAGACCATGGAGGGAGAAATCCTTAAGCTACCAGTAAACGCTTTACATATCAAGCATTAATACCCACCAGAGACCTGACATCATAGATAAGTACAGGTAAGTAGGCATTCTTTGAGTATTATACCATTTGCATTTCATGTTAGATTGTTTTCACATTTGCATATTGATTGTTTTATTTCAATTTATATAAAAATGTCTGTATATGCTGGGGTGGCATTACCACCCCATTTTTATTACTGATTCCCCTATCGAGCTGAGCATGTCTGCAGGTTATTCCAGAGATGTTAAGGTTCTCATTCACTCTACAGTGAGCACATGTCCTTGAGTTGGAGCCAGATGTTATCCCTGGTTTCTAGGGATAACTAGGAGATCATGTCTCAAGGCCCACAATTCCTAGACATGGAGTACTAAGAGAAGGATTGACCTGAGCATGGCCCTAGAGGGCCCATCCTTTTAGTCTTTCATCAGACTCGTCTTATCAGCAGCAGTAGCATCCATCACCATCAGCTTGGTCTTGTATCAGAGAAGGCTCTTGCTCCATGAGTTAATTGGTCCAGGTATCATGGTATGTGTCACTTTTGATCATTATAACATTTGGATATATGCATCTGACTCCTTTTATGTTTGACGACTACTTGGATCTTACATTAACCCACTTGACCATGATTGGGGGGATTGACAGGGTGTCTTAGCAAGCTTGTACCCATGGGTTTTGGTTTGCCACTGGGGGGATTTATGAAGAGCCATCATTCACTCCCATCATACCACCACTTTTCCATCTTATCTCCCACTCATCTGTCCCATTTCCCTTGTTCGGGCACTAGGATGATCTGTTTGTGGGGTTGTACCTTATCTCATGGGAAGAAGGGGCTAAAGGCTCGGAATGTAAAAGCATCTAGTAAAAGATAAAATCCTAGAAATAAAACCTCTATATGCTTCTCCCAGGGATCCCCGAGAAGGCAATAAAAGGCCTCTCAGCAAGAAACAAGAGGGACCCAAAAAAAATAAAAGACAAGACCTAGTCAAGAGGATAGGGGGTCTCATCATGAGCCAGCCTATTATGTTCATGGGTACCTAACAACATGACATTGCCACCATTTGGTTACCATGCCAGGGTAGTGACCTTTGGTTGCATGGCCAAGGGAAAGGGGGTCTCATCACGAGCCAAGGAAATGTCTTCTGGTTAGCCCTTGAATAAAAAGAAAAAGAAGAAGAGAAATAAAATAAAGAAAAGAATAAAGGCAAGAAAGGGCTTGGAAAAAAATTCATCCATGACGGGTACAATTCGCCTTCTACAAAGGCACCCATAGGTAATATCATGCATCCTTGGCTCTCACTCTGCCTGTATGTCTGGACATCCCTTAGTCACATCACCTCATTTACATGGCTTGGATGAAACCCCTTGGAAACTCTCATTTCCTTATGGATACTAGCCCAATAAGGTGTCTTGTCCTTTTTCTCAACCTTGTAATGTAGGTTTTTGTAATGTCTTTGAGATATTGAATGATATATCATGGTTTTTATGCATATATTTGATAATATTAATGATGAAATGTGATTAAAATTACTATGATCCCTGTGACTAATGATCCTATGGAGGGTGTATTTTTTGATGTGCAGGACCATGCTCGATGGACAGGTACCATTTGGACTAGTACACATGGGGAGATGATTAGTTCGAACCTCCATGGGGTTGAAGATCCTATCAGATGGTTGTTGAGACCCCGTCAGAGGGGCAGAGACAGGACAGTGTTTGACCAAGGTTTTGTACCGGAGAAGAAGAGGACATTTCACCAGAGGCACTTTGGCAGAGCCTGGCCTATGGGGAATGACCCCTTTTCAGTGGAACATTGGCCTTGGAAGGCTCAGAGCATCCCCATCCTTACCATGACATCATCCAGCTTCATGGTCATTCTTGGAGGCAGACTGGGCAGCAGTGGCACATGTGGCATGTTGGAGAGGCCCATAGGGGGTCAATGTTTTTCTCCTGGATGCCTCATTTACCCTAAAAGGGGCTAGCGCCTCCCTTGAAGGAAATTTTACCTTTATTATAGCTCAGTTAGGGTTTTAATTTGACATTTTAATGTAAAAACATTATGATTTTGGTTTAAAGCCTTGTCGACTATTTTTTATGACCTAAAATTAATTAAAGGTCATTGACACAGTATATATTGAGGAGTTTTATCATCATTTTGACATAACACATCACTCACTCATTAGTGAGGTCTGATTTTTGCGCCCTACTTGGGTAAATTTGCTGGTTTAGTGAGGCACACTTGTTGAAGGAAGGCTTTTCTTGGCATTTTTGGCATTTCTCTTGAAGGAAGGTTTACAACTAGGGTTTGCATTGCTATTTCATGGTGATATGTACGTGATTTTTCTGCAAAACTTCTTGATTGAATGGTTGTAGTCTTGTATTCTTGCATATGTTTATAATTTTTTGATTAGAAACCCTAGGCGATAAGAACACAAGTAGGTCTTTGTTTCATGTCCCCTAAAAGAGAAATTTGCATCCATTGAAGAAGGAAGGAAGAGCCTAGCCATAGCTACACTCTTGTTGCTTCTTCTCCCTAATCTAGTCATACTTTCTGAATTTAAGAAGGAGGAGATGTGCTAGGCCTAGGTTATCTACACCTAGGGTCATCCTGCTTCTAGGGTTTGGTGATAGAGCCTTGCCTTAGCAACACCTTCCCTCACCACACTCTCTAGTCTTGATTTATCTTTTATGCTAGCTATTTTTGCCAAGTTGGCCTAAGGAAGGAGGAGAGAGCACGAGGCCTTGCTTTAGCAACACCAAAGTGAGCCTCTCTCCCCTAGGGTTTTGATTCTGAGGCCCTGTCATAACAGCACTTCAGAACCCTTCCCTCCATTCCTTAGTTTCCTTCAACCCTTGCGTCCTCTTCTAAATTGACTCCATTAACCCTTAGGCAATGATCCTAGACCTCTAGCATTGAATTGAAAGTGATCAAACAAATCTCAAAACCTTTGCTAAATTGAAACCCTAACTAACTACTAACCCTAAGAAGACCGACGTCACCCTTGGTTATTTCATCTTGACACAACATTTTTCATTTTATGGGTAATTGAATAGTGTTTAAAGCATTTATTGAACAAGGGATTGATTGGATACATTGATTTCTACATCATCTTGATATTTATTGGTGAAGTGATATTATTTCATTGCTATATTAACAAACCTTGACTTCATCAATATTTCTTGTTATAATTGCTTATATAGTGATATCAGATAGTCTTATGAAGTACTAACCCATTAATCATAGCCTGCATGTATTAGTCTGATGTTGCTTTGTTCCGAGCAGGTGTTCTCATTTGGGCCTACACTTCATTGTTGGTTGTTTAGCTCGATTATCTTCTCTTGGTGGTGACCTGTGAAGAGGGAATTTCACTTTGACCTTTATACCTTAGCCTCTTCAAAAGTCCAGGTTACCGGGGACGTCTCCCCTGGGCCTAACCTCCCTAAATAGAAAGAACCTCCCCATCATGGTGACATTGGGTGGGGTAGGTTTTTGTTATGCCAGTTTGGCCTCTATCTTCTAGCCTTTTGACCTAGCTACAAACTGTGTGATAACAGAGCTCATATCGAAACCAAGTCATAATCACCTAAAACATATGTCTCTTCCTTCCGTCATATTCACACATAAGGTCCCACCTTTTATTATATTATTAAATATAAATAAATAATAAGGTGTTGCAACAATTTGCAAGAAGGTACACTACGTTGTGCTTTTGGGCATCAACACCCACCACACACTTCACAAAAACTTCCCATTCCTTGGTGAAGCCTTTGAGGGATATACACACCAACTATGAGTTTGGAATAACTTCTTCGAAATCCACCAACGCATCCTTCACCTGTGCAACCTAGGTGAGGTAGGAGGCCATGTTTTCTCCCTTGGCCATCCTAGTACTATGGATCTTGTACTAGAGAGCCATTTTTTGGTTCTCATTCTTTGCCTCATACAAACTCTTCAGTGCATCCAACATCTCTTTGGATGTCTTCTTCTCAACCAAGTGTGTAATAAGGTGGTGTCTGAATCCATCCAAAATGATTCTCTAAGCCTTGGATTCTTTAACTTCATGGAAGTGTATAGCTATGGGATCTTACATAGGTACAAGCATGACAATATTCACAAACAACCACAACTTGTTATCTTTGAGAACACTTGTGATTCTCACCTTCCACTGCAGATAGTTGGATATCCCCTCCAACCTATCTTCATACCTTATGTTGGAAGTCATCTTTGTTCACCTGAAAAGAACCGTATTTACCCTTCTTTAATCAAATATCTTAGAAAATCTCTTATTGTCCCAAGTGCCAAACTGTCCACTAAACTTCAAAGCACCTTCTCTGATACCATGTAGAAAACAGCTCAAAAACTCAATATGAAATACACTGATTTCAACCTCCTATTAAGTTTCAACATTACAACATTAAAACCCAAAATAGAACTGTACTTAATGAGCAGAAACACAAATGTCATAGATCTGAAACTAAAAACCAAGAGAGGAATATAACTAAATAGTAGACAAATTCTTCCATTTGTCACATAAAAATCTAGGCAATGCCTCTTGAAGAAAACATGGGAAAAATGACAAATTTGAGGAGATTGTTTCTTTATTCAGCTTCAGGGAAATTTTTTTGACTACAACAACAATAAATATTCAACATTAATGAACTGTACTTTCACTCTATCTGAGAAAAAACTTTACTTATTTCCTGAGTAACACAATTTGAAATGAAAAACTAGACTTCCAGTACAAACTGTATGGACTATGCAGTCACAAACAACATAAATAAACCTTGTTTTTCATGCCCGGAAGAGTTACAGAACAATACCTCACTATACATACTTTTTAGCAGCTAAGTTAACACCTAAAAATCCATGCCTAAACTCAACATAGATTTTTGTGCATGGTTGTAGCTGAAAAGCCAACAAAACTTGGTGTACGACCTCTACAAAACCGTATTATACGACCTCCTTGATATACAATACTAATACACTTTAACGTTGAAGTTGTCTTGAAGTGTGTTCCAATCCCTCTCCTAGGGATGTGTGTCAACTTCCACTATTGAAGCTCGTTCTCTCCAAGTAAAGAAACCTTCTAGGGATTTGTGCCCCTTCAACTTCCCTCCAACTCTTCTCAACAAGTGCGCTCCTCTCTTCCTCGTGAGGTGCCTTTATCTAATTTGAGAGTGTAACTTCCCTAACCCTTGGTCTTTCAATGAGATTGACAGTCAATATTAGATATTTCCCTCATAAGATCAACTGTCATGACTTAAACATTCGTTGAGGTCACTTAAGTCACTAAAGTGACCCATAACATCATAAAGTCACTTTTACACTTAAAAATTAGAAATATGCAATTTAATAAAAACACTTTATAAAGTTACTACATAAAAACATATTATAAGTCACTAGGTAGAAAGTGTGCTTGGTCACTTCCTCATGTTGGGCATCGTCAATGCAGAAGTACCTCTAAGCTACCAATTCTAACAAAGTATTGGTGGGACATGCTTAGCATTTGCAAGAGGAATTTCAATGGTCCTATTGAAAAGGTGAGTTGGTGGATTTTGATTGAGAATTTGAATTATATAGTGGTTTTTCATGATTGCAATTTTGTTGAAGTGTTAGCTTGGGTTTGCGGTATTTTAGTCGGGGAGTGAAAGAAATTATGGGAAATTTCTACGAGGAAGACATAGGTATCTTGGGTAGAGCATAATTATCTTCATTTTCCATCTATAGAATTGGGATGTGGGATGATGGAGAACCACAATCACCTAGGACATTGCCCTATTTGCTAACTCATGGGGATTCATTGGGTTTTAAGGAGACATGAGAGTTTGTTGTTAAATAGTCAAACATCCATTTTCAATACATCTACAAGAATGTATTCACATGAAAAATCTCATAACAATGAATATGCAAAAATTCTAGAGTTGGTCACCAAAAAAAAATGCCAAATTGATAAGCTTGAGATAGAGTGCAAATTTCTTCGACATATGATTACACGTTTGGTGAAAAGTTCACAATTAGTCATTACATTACAGACATTGTCAATTGGCTTAGTTTGAGGTGAAGGTTAGGAGGAAGAATTGGTGCATCAAGATCTTGGGAGAATGGACATGGAAGGGGTGGAGAAAGAAGCCAATCCAACCTTTGAAAATCAAAATGAAGCACATAGACATAGTTGTCACTTCTCACCTCAACTTCAAGCTTTTATATGTTTTGTAAATTCTTTTGATACTAGGACTATTTTGTAGGATTACCAATCAATTTTTTTGGATTTTCTTTGCAAAGGAAAAAACATTTTATATAGTAGCTAGCTCAACCAATTTTGGAATCTTTTTCAGACATTTGGTTGTGAACATAGCTTCCTTTTTGTATTAACATGCTCACCAATGAGGCCACAACATTTATTTTAATACAAAATATCACTATTTTAGTAAAAACAAAAAAACAAAAAAAATGTTTGCCCATTGAAAACAATTAATATACTTTACAATTATGTCCTTTGGTTATTGGTATGGTTTTTTTAAATATATTTAATATATTTAAAATCATTTAAAATATTAATTAATTATTTAAAATATTATTTGTTTGCATGGTGTAGGATAAAAATTATTATCCTCCCCAGGAAATAGGTCACACTATAACCGGGGGTAGTACCTAGTCTCATATCTAGGGATAAGTCTAGAAGCTACTAGAAAGCACATTACCCCACTAGAGGTAGCCTCAACAATGACCACAAGAGGATTTGACTTTCTTGCAGGCAATATCTAGGTTAAAACCACATTTTTGGTCCTGGAGTAAGCCCTAAAATTGCTTGTGATTGGCTAAGAGATCGTATTCTTCGGACCTAAGGAAATATGTTAACAACTCAAGACCTAGAGGTCTCTGGCAAGAGTCAAAGTATGTCCCCTTATAGACCACTAGTGGGTCATTTCAAGTGGTGTGGTTTTCCTTGAAAAATAGTGTTGGGTCACCCTGCATTGAAGATAGTAGTCGGTGATCAATGTCCTCATTTCCAGTTGGCCACTAAATTATGATAGGTTTTGCCACGTTTAAAAAAAAGAACAAAAATTATAGAAAACCACATCCTTTTTAGTGTTTTCGACATGTTTTCCAAAAAGGGTGCATGGTTTTGGATAATTTTTGTCGTATGTCATCCATTCATTGTGGAATGACCATGATCACTACAATGAGCACACTCTACATGTTTTTGGACATAATTTGCACTGTCCATCTAGCACATAATACAATGGAATAATTGTTTCATACATCGCAAAGAATTGGAAGAAGTATTAATGCAAAAGAAAAAGATTACATAGAGATTTTATAAGAGAGTTTATCACAATCAATCATTGACAAATGACCCTCCATGCTCTTTAAATAGAGATCATGGACCAATCGGGTGTTAAACCATGAATCAATGGTCGTTAAGATCGAGGAGAATATGAACCGTAAGATCACTCTATGTCAGGAACATATCGTGACCATCAGATTTCCTAACTACAAATGCATACTAATGCATACTAAAGAAACACACTAAGAAACACACTTTTACCTAACGACACATTAGACCAAGTAGATCTTAACTAACTCCTAAATGTCTAAATATCCTAACATCCCCCCTTAAGAACAACTTGAGATAGGATTGAAGGATTTACAATATTGACACAATAGGATAAGGAAGGAAGAATTAGAGCCTATCCCCTCTTGATGACAACTTCTTGAACTCCTAACATAAATCGAAGTTTGGGAAACTTCACTTCTATAAGAGACTTTGTGAAAATGTCTACAACTTGATATTTTGTAGGGAAAAAGAGAACTTCAATAACTTGATCATGAATGAGCTTTCTAATGAAGTGAATGTTTAGTTTGGTGTGTTTGTTACGTTTATGTTGAACCAGGTATTTGGCAAGCTTGATGCCACTCTCATTATCACACCAAAGGCTGATCAAATGTTGTTGATGGAATCCAAAATCTGAAAGGATCTGTCGAAGCCACAAGGCTTTCTAACTTGCATTTACCGTTGCTCGGTACTTTGCTTTTGCTAAAGAAAGTGCAATAGCCTTTTTTTTTCATACATGCCCAAGTGATAGGTCCTGAACCAAGGCTGAAAACATAACCTGCAGTAGACTTTCGATCATCAGGGTCACCGACCCAATCTGAATCAGTGAAACCGACCAATAAAGGAGTCTCGCTTGAACTGTAATGTATCTCGAACTGAGCTATACCATAGACTTCGGATGTGAAAGTTATTCCCTTTTTAAAAAAAAGAATGAATGGTAACCAAAGGACCACATGGTGGTGTAAGTTTCTCTAGGAAGTGACCCACTTTAATAAAAGGAAGTGGGGATCACTTTTACAATGAAGTTACTTTATGAAAGAAAAGCTGCATGCAAAATAGATAACTCTAAAATAAAATATTAAAGCTACCTATAGTGATTCACTTTTATACTTGAAGTGAAATGCACTTTACAATTGAGCATGAACTTTTTCAAAAAAAGTAAACAAAAGAGAGACTTGAACTCAAGACCTCTTACTTAATAAGGCAACTTTTAATCAAATGGTATAGCAAAACATATTGTATTTTTTAGCAAGAGGATTGTTGTTGTTGTTGTTGTTTTAGCAAGAGTATTGGGGTTGTGGTTTTTGTTGTTGTTGTTGAATATGGCCTTGGACAATGTGCTAAAAAAAACTCTTTTCGCACAAGAAAAAAGTGCGTTTCTCGATGACAACAAGGGTTAGATCTCGGTTAGCTTACCCGAAAAATGCACATTTTCCTATCTATTTCTGATTTGTCAAGATCGCACAAAGCGCAAGGAAAAGAGAATATGCAAATCTAAAAGAGTAGAAACCCAGAAACAAATAATATAAAACCAAAATAAAACCAAAATAATACTCTACAAAAATTTAAAAATGGCGTATTCAGGCTTTATACCTCTGGATCTGACTAAAATGGTCGTATATTGGGCAAACAGAAACCTTTTCGAGTGAAACAAAAAGTGTTCTTGACTAAAACAAGTGATTTGGACACAATGCAACAGTCATATCAGCCTATAAATGTATTAAAATGGTATAAAATGGAGATGAGAAAACTTGGCTTCACGATCTCGATCTACAACAAGAGCAGGTCTTCAAACAAGCTCTGATACCATGTTTGAAAACACAGGTATTCAAATAGAGGGAAAAAAAATTCAGTAACCACTCACACAATCATATCAAAGATCAACGCACCGATGTTTTGATGTGGTAAAACCCCTACGAGGAAACCTCCATGGCCCCAGCCAACACGGCCACTTGGAGCAGTTTATTAATGCAAAAGAAAAAGATTACAAAAAGATTTTACCAGATATTTTCTCACAATCGATCATTGGAAAATGACCCTCCATTCTCTTTAAATAGATATCATGGATCAATTGAGCTTTAAGCCATGAATCAATGGCCATTAAGATCAAGGAGAATATGAATTGTCAGATCACTCTATGTCGGGAACTTATTGTGATCGTCGGATTTCCTAACTACAAATGCATACTAATGCATACTAAAGAAACACACTTTTACTTAACGACACATTAGAACAAGTAGATCTTAACTAACTCCTAAGTGTCTAAATATCCTAACAAGAAGAAAGGACAAGAAGATCAACACGAAAGAATAAGGTGTTCAAATCGCTATGCAAAGCATAGGAATTTCAAAACTAGTTGCAAAATCCAAGGCTTATCGTCTAATGGAGAATTCAACATCTCTAAAAAATAAGGCTTCTAAAAGGGCATCATTAATGAAGAATTATTTCATTGGCATTGTTTGTCAACACATCACAGAGGGTAAAGCATTGTAATAATAAAGTAAAACACCACTGTCCAATTTCAGCCAATGAATGTTTGGAAATGATCCAATGTCAGATATGGTGACCTTCCCCAAAATATTCCCCAATTGTTGTCATATTTTACCATTAGTGGAATGTGGGAAAACAATATTCATCAAGCACCACAACTTTTAATGGGGCATATGTTAGGGTATGCATTGTTGGATGTGTAATGCCACAACATCTACCATTAAATGTTGCATTGTTGGGTGGTTATTTATCTCCATGGATGTGTTGGGGGATGCTTTGTGTCTTCTTATTATTACGTGCAACATTTTCGAGAAATCCAACACCTTGGGAGCTAAAGATTCCATGATGGTGCCAATCAAGACAATCACAATGTTTCCCCCCCACTTGGAATACCTCCCCTTTTTTAGATCTTGGCAATTGTCCTCATTGGAAACTACAATCCAACCTTCATTGTTTTTCTCACCACCTTGTTGCTCAAACCTCCTTCCTCCTCGAGTCTCACTCCCTTCTCACCACTCTTCTCCAAACTCTCCATTTTCTCAACATTGTGCTTTCTCCTCCTTGCTTATACAAAGAAGTCATTATCTAACATTGATTTCTTGCTTTACCAAAAAGCCAAGAAAACCACACAGGGAACTACAATTTGATGGGATCGATGGCTTTAAATTTTAGCCAAAGGAACGACCACATTTACCTCTCACTCCTTCGAGCATGCTTAACCAACTAATTGCAAGGCTTCTAAAAGAGATGGTCATGCATGTAATGACCATGTTCCCAATTAAAAAGAAATCCACCTTAAAGAAAGTCTTATAAATGTAATAATAAAGGAAATAGAGAATGCAAACACATCTCCATAAATTACACAGACACAAAAGAATCCTAGCCTAAAATAAGATATTCAAAGCAATGAGGATTCAAACCCTATAAAATAAGGAAGAATGAATAAACTTATGATGAAGAAAGTCTCATAGAAGGTGATGAATTATGTTGCATTGAGTAAATACTTTTCATATTTGAGGTCATAAAAAAGTATAATAAACATAAGATCTAATGTATCCCTAAATCCACAATGCGACCAAAGTATCCTTAAATTTGCAATGCCTCACAAAGCTACCATCTTAATCTAGAAGTTTAAAAATATTTTAATATTCAAGTGCAAAAACAAAATGCAATACCCCGCACAAAAGTCCCTCATAAAACTACCCTCTAAATTTAGAAGCTAAAATTCTATTTTATTATTCAAGAATAAAAAAATAAAAAACATAATAAATATAATACCAAGGATATCTTCAATCGTGTAGTTTAAACATTCTATGTTTTGACTTTTTTTGGACATATTTTTTGGTTAAATTTTTTGGAAATCCTGTCAGAAATTATTGGAATTGTATATTTCAGTGGTTGAGTCTATATACTTCTAGTGCCCCATGGGGTTTTTCAAGACAATGAAACGATTTATGCATTCCAAAATGCAATTTAAATAACAAAAATGGGCAATTTCACCAAAAAATGCAATTTATGGATTCTAATGAAAAATACCAAAGTATAGAATGTTTGGAAAACACTTATCCTTAAGTGTACAACACCTCACAAGCCTACATCTCATTCAAATATTGATCATGGGATCTATAAATCATGTTGTGAGGACTTCAAATTCTCATATGATAGTCTTCAAATTTCTATTTAATGACTCTCTAAATTTTCCCATGGAAAATGAAGAGTGTATACTTTGGATTTGTCTAACTATTCTACGTTTTGGCCCTTCTCGCCTGAATTTGGTGACATAAATCTACATAAAATCACAATTTTCTATAATTTAAATTGTATTTATGAATGCAGAAATGGATTCATCTTGCTAAAAAACCCTGGGACATTCTAATTACACAGAATTAACCTCTCAAATATACAAATCCAATAAATTTTTTCTGAATTTCGAACAAAATTAAACAGAGAATATCACCAAAAAAAAAAATACTTAAAATAGTCAAACTACAACATATACTTTGACTTGTCATAAATACCACCTCTGCCCACATGTGACCGTTCTTAAGCACTAGACAAAACCCTTATGAAATCCCCTCGAATATTGACAACAAGGGTGGATGGCCAAGAACTATGGCATAATGACAACCACATGGATTGTTGGAAACTATGATAGGTAGGAGATGCAACCATAAGAATTACCGAAATAAAATTCGCTGGAATGGAATCATGACAACAAAGGGTGAATTGTCCGAAATTAGGACATGTAGGGGGTGGAGCCATTCCTACAAGCCTTGAATTTTCATGGTTCCATCCCAGCCTTTGATAATGTCGAACAAACAATGGCAGTTTGGTTTGGTGCTTAAGTTTCGGTGTGTTATCTTGCGCCCACAATTTCTGCTATTTTTATCGATCGACAAGAATTCTACGCAACCCCACTATTGGCGGCTTCGATGAAATTCCTAGCCTTCTGATTACAGTTGAAAACCCTTGTCAAGTAATCTTACACCAACGCCGACTTACATGACAAATCCGGATCGTCTGGACTGCATACAGGCAATTTCCTCACCATTGCTTTTGCCACACAATTCATGCCCTATCGTGCACACATGCCATGGAGGCTATATTTATATAACAAGCCCCCCCTATTTCACTACAATTCAAGCTTTAATCCTTTCCCTACATTGAAGACACACTTGGATTATTTTTCCACTTGTGCTATGGAATAATGCTTTTTGGTTATGGTGTGATGATGTTGATGGTGTTGATTATTTGGGTTGGTTTTCATTGATGTCAACCCTTGAAGAAAGTTCGGTAGACAATTTTGGTAGCACAAAGGTTTGGGTAATGGACCCAAGTTTGTTTGATGTATAATGGTATGAGTTTTAATATATTTGAAGGTAAGACTATTATGGATGGATAGTACATGTTATTCCATATATGGTGGTATGTGGAATGTCACATAACTCCTCAATTCCTTATGTGATAAGAGTATGATGAGTCCATTCCAATCTATTGTGATAATACAAGTTCCATCAATATCTCAAAGAACCTGGTGATGCACTCCAAGACGAAGAACATTCCAATAAAGTATCACTTTCTATGTGAACAAGTTGTAGAGAATAACATCATAGTTGAATATGTGGGCACAAAAGAAAAAGTGGCAGACATCTTTACAAAACTGCTTCCAAGGGAAGCCTTTGAGTATTTTCACCGGAGACTCAGAGTAAATCATGTTGTGAGGATGATGGTGTTGATTATTTGGGTTGGTTGTCATTGATTTCAACCCTTGAAGAATGTCTAATAACGAATTCCGGTAGCACAAAGGTTTGGGTAATGGACCCAAAATTGTTTGATGTTTAATGGTATGAGTTTTAATATATTTGAAGGTAAGACTATTCTGGATGGATAGTACATGTCATGTCATTTTCGGTGGTATGTGGAACGTCACATAACTCTTCACAGTTAGAGAGTTATGGCCCAACATAGTAGCACAAAAGGAAGAAGCAGAAATGAGAGAGAAGATATTGATAGATCATATTAAGAAAAGAACTAATGATCTAAACTAGCTTGAGGCAGAGTTTGGTCTAGAAGTGAAATGACTTGAAGAAGAAATATTCACATTAAAAAATCATCTTGAAGAAGTGGAAAGAATATAAGAAGTCATGAATTCTCAGATAATGAAGAAAGAAGAAGAGGTTGAGAAGCTTTAAGAAGAAGTTGTCACATTGAGAAGTAAAATCATCAAGATCAACAAGAATGTTGAAGAGACATAAACATCCACATCAGTTATAGAGAATGAAGAAAAGAAATCTAGGTTGCTAGAAAAGAAGAATGAAGAAAATAGAAAGAGTTATGCAGAATTAATCAAAGGAAGGAATCATGGTCAACCGAAATCTAAGAAAACTATTGGAGATACATCTTCAAGAAGACCATCCATGCTCAAGCCACAAAGAAGATTCAATCATGATCATGATCAGTCAAGGTAGAAATTCAAAAGGACTACACCACAAAGAAGATCACTCACTCCCAGGTATGCAAATTTATTTTATGGTCATTATTTTTATTGTACTAATTTTGGACATAAGGTTGCAGATTGCATGGATTATAAAATAAATGTTCAAGCAATAAATGCCTATGTGGCCCCACGTAACATTGAATGTTACAAATGTCATAACTATGGACACATAGCTAGTGATTGTAGAAGCATGATCGATACGTCCATGAAAGAGAACACTAATATCAGATATAAGAAAGTATGGATAAGAAAACACGAAGAACATGTGAACAAAGACTAGGTCCCAGAGATCACAAGATTGGCAATACAACGAGATGAAGAAAATTCTATAGAGAAAAAGAAAGATTTTAGATACATAAAGGTTTGGAAAATAGCTAAAAGAAAATAAGGACAGGTAAATAAGGAACAGGTTCAAGAGATTGTACTTTTAGGCATTGTAGTGAAAGATGAATCGACATACAGAAAGAAAGAAGTCAAAGCTCAGAGAAATGATGAATCTACCAATGAAGATGATGATGAATACACATCAGAGTAGGAATTGTTCTGAGTCATCCAGCTTAGATACTCTCAGGTAATATGAATATTAGACAGGGGGATTCTATGCGGTAGCTATGACAAACCAAAGAACCATCCTTCGAGAAGCATGCAAAGTTTGAGTAGACAGATCTAGAGCAGTCAGTTAGCTGAAGCACAATTAGTTGTAGTAGTAAAGACTTCATGATAGTATAGTGATAAATGGGTCAACAATATGGACAATTGTGCAATAGAGTCTTGGATAGTATGGAAAGAGATGGATTCGTAAGAACACTTAGAAGATTTGGACAGATATATGAAAGTGGATGATATCATGGATTCATAGATTGGTTCAGAGAGTGGTTCAGAGACAAATGAACATTGTCATAATGGATGACAATTACACAGGAAATGGTTCGAACAATGCTAATGGATTCCAAATTGACATATATTTCTGGACACATGAAATTCATACAACAGTTCACATTCAAAATAGAGTAATGCTCAGAAACAAGAATGACAAAACTCCCTATGAGCTATGGAATGGAAGACCAATAAATGTGAAGCACTTCATAGTATTTGGAAGCAAATGCTACATCAAAAGAGAAGATGGTAGAATGGAAAAGTTTGACTCTTGTGTGGACAAAGGAGTACTTGTTGGTTACTCAAGTACAAGGAAAGCATACAAGTGTTACAATCTTAGGTTGAACAAAGTAGTGGAAAACATCAATGTAACAATTGATGAAACAAGTGGACGATAATTAAAATAAGACGAAAATGAGTTAGTGGAACAAATTTACAAAGAAGAAGCAAAAGATGAACAAGGGTTCAAGAAAAGGAGGTGTAGACATCAACCTCTACATCAAGTTTAAGCCAGAAATTTGCAAAGGATATGTAGAATGAATTTGAAATGTCATTACTTGGAGAACTATCCTTCTTTCCGGGTCTTTAGATACGTCAAAGAAACCAAGGAATTTTTATTTCTCAATCTAAGTATATCAGAGAAATGCTAAAGAGTTTTGGAATGGAAGATTGCAAACCAGTTACCACTCCTATGCAAACTAGTTGCAAGTTTAGCAAAGATGATGATTCAAAGTCTACAGACTAGAGGAAATACATGTCAATGATTGGTAGCTTACTATATGTGACAACATCCAGACCAAATGTAATGTAGGTAGTTGGACAGGTGGCACGATTTCAAACATCACCAAAGGAATCACATGTATTAGGTGAAGAGGATTTTCAAATATCTCAAAGGAATAGAAGATTTTGGATTATGGTATCCAAAAGGGAAGGATCTATCACTAATTTCCTACACAAATGCAGATTGTCCAGGTTGCATTGATGACCGACTAAGAACTAATGGAGTAGCGTTCTACATGGGTGAGTGTTTAGTATCTTGGCTAAGAAAGAAACAATCATCAATATCTTTATCTACAATCGAAGTAGAGTATATTGCAGCAACATGATGTTGTACTCAGGTTCTATGGATGAAACAAACTTTGACAGATATATAGGTTGAGTTTGATGAGTCCATTCCAATCTATTGTGATAATACAAGCACCATCAGTGTCTCAAAGAACCCAGTGATGCACTCCAAGACAAAGCACATTCCAATAAAGTATCACTTTCTACAAGAATAGGTTGCAAAGAAGAACATCAGAATTGAATATGTGGGCACAAAAGAACAAGTGGAAGACATATTTACCAAACATCTTCCAAGGGAATCCTTTGAGTATTTTCTCCAGAGACTCGGAGTAATTTCTACTCCAAAATGAATGCTTTTGAATGCTTATCTTATATGTCTTAGATTTACACAAGGAAGCGCCATAAATAGGAGAGTTCAGGTTGCAGAATTAGTTTCAGGAAGAGTTCAATGAGGGGGAGTATCCCCAAGGACAATTCATTTAGAGGGAGTGACCCCTGATGGAAAGATACCTTTGTCATTGATGAAAAAGGGGGAGATATTTATCAAATGAAAAGGTAAATTATTGGAGAAAGAGCACAGAGGCATGGTTCCAGGGGGATCGATGGTCACAAGGGAGCATGAGTGATATGACTTCAGTATTGCATCATATTGTTTCCATCAATGCCAAAGGGGGATATTGTTGATTATTTTGGTTGGTTGTCATTGATGTCAACCATTGAACAAAGTCCAGTAGTGAATTTCAGTAGCACAAAGGTTTGGGTAATGGACCCAAGTTTGTTTGATGTATAATGGTATGAGTTTTAATATACCATTTCCAGTGGTATGTGTAATGTCACATAAATCCTCACGGTTAGAGAGTTATAGCCATGTGAAGTTGGAGAACCCTCATGAGTCATCTAGAAACCCCAAAAGGTCAAAGTAGTCAAAGTGGTTGCAAAGAAGAAATTATTTAAATATTAAGGTGAAGTGATGAGTGTACTATAAGTCAAAGTGGATACAAAATAAATTATTTAAATAACAAAGTTAATGGAGAAATTACTAAGTGGACAAGTGGTTAGAAGTGGGTTAGCCCTAAAATAAGGAAAGTGGTTTAAGAGATTTTAAAAAGAAAACAATAAAGTGAAGTGATGAGTGTACTATAATTCAAAGTGGATACAAAAGAAATCATTTAAATAATAAATTTAATGGAGAAATTACTAAGTGGACAAGTGGTTAGAAGTGGGTTAACCCTAAAATAAGGAAATTGGGTTAAGATGGTTAAAAGGTAACCCCTTGAGGAAGCTACATGAAAGTATAAATAAGAGGAAAGGCTCTCTAATTTTAATCACACTTGAGAATATTCAATATCTACAAGTGAATGAGGTAACCAAACGATATCTAAGTTGAATTTCAAAGGGAAGGTAAAGTAAAGAAGGTTGAAATTCAAGGGAGGATAAATTCTTTTGATGATGCTTTCTAAGGTATGTTATTTACAGGTCATCTCACCATTTTTTCAATAACCATTTTTATAGAATGATTCATACCGTTAAATTGGGAGGTCGTTGAGGAAACATATCCAAGTAGTTTTGATAAAAATTTCAGCTTGTGGGTCATTGTATTTTTGGAGTTACACTCCGTGGAAAATAGGGTTTGTGGCTAGTCCTGAAACTAGTCTAAAACAAGTGTTTCAGGTAAAAACATCATAACTTCTTCATAACAGATCCAAATTTATTGGTTAGAGTAAATTTTGTATTATTCTTTGTACTATTTTCAGATCCATACAACAAATATTCTATGTGGGGCACGCTCTACAAGTTCTCTCTCTAGAATAAGCCAAAATTCAACAAGCTATGTCATTTTTGCTATAACTCCTTTTTTAAGAGGTTCTAAATAGTGAAATATGGAGGAATTCCATAAAATAAACTGAAGAATATTGTGTACTATTTTTAGATATTTATTCATTACAGGTACATAGTTATGATTATTGCAAGTTAGGGTTGTTGACTAATCCAAAATTAGTCATGTGAGAGTAGGGTAAAGTTTGATGAAAAGGTCAGTCTCTTTTTGTTAAAGTTAAGGAAGGTTTGAAGGTATGTGATCATATACACCAGGTCTCTTACAAAGTTACAAATCAGATTTGGATGATAAAATTGATGAGGGATTTTTGGTTAAGGTATGTTACAGATATAGGTTGTATAACAGTGAGGTTGTGGCACATGGTTTGATGTAATGGTTTATGGAATTTGGTTGTTAAAGAACTTTTTGATGGTTATATTGGTATATGTATTTGGTATATGGTTGAGGTACATGTTGGTTACATGGTTGAGACAATTAGTTGATGATTTGGCACATACATGAGGTGTATAGTTGATAATGATGGTACATCTTGATGAGTCATAGTTGATGAGTAGTCGATGCATGATTGGTACATACTTGGTACATGGTTGGAGGAACTTGTTAGTAGTATTGTTGACACATGGTTTGTGGATGATGTAGCATACTTGTCTTGGTATATTATTAGAAGCACATATTGATCTTAGTGATGATTATGCATGGTTGTGTTATGTTTGGTTGATGCACATCTTGGTGATATTGTGCATATGGTTGAGAGTTGTCTTGGTGATTGATCTTGGTGAGTAGATCTGATTTGGTTGATAAGATTGATGAGACAGGTTGTTGTGATAATTTGTTTGGACAAGTTATTATGACAGGTTATTTGTACAGGTTTGGTGCATGGTTTATGCATTTGTTTATGGTACAGGTTGATATATGGTACATGTTGGCACAGGTTGTTGGTACAGGTTGTTATAGGTCGTTTGGTCTAGGTTGATTGGTATAGATTTACAACAGTGTATCTCACATTGATAGTGTGATAGTGGTTCCATCATTCTACTTATATTTTAGGGTGGTTGGGTGAGGCAAAGACAGGTGGTTGTAGCCACCCTCCATTTGTAGTCAAAGAACATAGGGGGTTGTAGCCATAGAATTGGGGAGTTGGAGCTTCCTTCAAGTTGTAGCCTGAGAAACTAGGGGGTTGGAGCCTCCTTCCAGTTGCATCTGGAAAACAAAGGAAGTTGGTGCTTCCAATGAATGTAATTCTTAAAGGCATATAATAAAAATCATTGTGTGGTTTTCTCCTGCTTTGGGTTTCCACGTAAAAACACTAGTGTACTGTGTATGTATATGATTGCTCATTTGTTCATTATTTATTTACTCTGCAACTATTGGATGATAATGCTACATTGATATAACACTTTCATTTTGTGGTTAAAAATGATTATTTCTCTATTGTTGATTCACCACCCCTCTCATTAATCCAACAGATGGTGCACTATCTCTAGGAGGTCATTCTCTTGCTTTTGTGGAGGTTTACTTTGGCATGTTAATGCTTTTTATTGAATGGTATGGTATCTTTACTTTGTTATTTTCATTTATAATTCAAGATAAGTTTTTTTTGGCCATGACTATATAAGGAGTATAAGGGCATACACCCCTATTCTAGTTTCCACCATAATTGTCAAGCTTTTAAAATTGTTTTGCAAGGGTTTAGTTGAGGAAGTAAGAGGATTTACACCTCTCATGTTCAAACCATAGATAGGTTACTTTCCTTGGGAAGTAATAGGGTTTACACCCCCAAGGATTTAATAACCCTAGATATTTATTCTTGACCCCATTAACCCATAACTAAAGGCACTAATCTTGCATTGAAGAAATAAAATATTGCATTGGGAAACATAATTTTTGGTCATTTTTACTTCTTGCAAAGTGGATTGCATTCATTGTGCCTTGGGAACCTCACAGACACTAGGGTGTCCCCATTAGTGGACTACTTATTTCTGATGTTATAAAATTACATCTTCAGCCATTAGGGCTTCAGAAACCCTAACTCATTTGCTTGAATAACTCTCTTATCAACCATTGGATTTTGCTCAAACTTTGCACACTTATTCTTCTTGGTCTACCACAATTTTTGGAAAAGTTTGAGGGGTTTTCAGTTGCTGATTTTATTGTTTTCATACATTGAATGTTACAGCCATAATTCTAATATAATTTTCTGCAAACAAGTGTTTACAACAGCCTTATCTTTTTATGCTAGAATATTGGTTTTTCATCTTGAGTTTAGCTAGTCATTAACTAGTCTTTCTCTTGTATCTTCGACTTGATCTCTAGCATTTATTGAGAATATTATAGTACCATATTATTGATTATATATATTTTTATCTATTGCTACAAATTAGGGACATCAAGCTTAACTTGTTGATCCAACTAACATACATCATTGCAAATTGTTTTTTCTTGTGTCTCGGGCATGCATTTCACCATTTACAGGTTACTCAACATACTTGGAAACCCTTGGACCTTCCCAAGAATTCATTCCACACATTTCAATCCGCTTAGAATTGAGCTCTAGGGGCTCCACTTCCATATCTATCCATATCCATCTCATTCGCCCTAGGGTCACCAATATCTCCTCCCTAGAGTGACCTAGTCACCCTTGAAGTGTTGGACCTACATAAAGGTGACATTGGGTGTATGATTCCCAATTTGTAGCACTTTATTTGTGGTTGGGTTGATATTTTCCCAACCTACAACTTGCTCTATAACATTTTGGCACCATTACCGATGAAATTTTGAATCTTCTTTGTACCCTAAGGAAAATTTGGTATGCTATCCAAAAGCCTTTCCCTCAGTTTGCCTGGTGACTCCACCTAATGGATGTTTCCTTTCCCTTTTCCTTGTTTAGATCATCTTGAAACTCATCTAGCGAATCCACCTTCCTAGAATCCTTTTTTCCCCAAACCTTTTCCCCCTGGGAGGTTCAAACCTTCTAAGGTTTACCAAACAAGACCTCCTCTCAAGTCTCCCATTGCTAAAACCATTTTCCATAATACCCTCATGTGTTTGTGGTATTGATTCAAGAAGATTTGAGGTCTTGGGGGTGTGTGAAGATGTTGATGTATTTTTGATAGATTTTCCACATATCAACATCCTCATATACATATTGGTGATCTATGTTCTGGATTCCTAGGGCATGCTCTTGCCCTTGGAGGTTTCCTTAGAATGAACCTTACACATGCATATATTCCCATGGGCAATGGAACATATGAGATCTTACATAACAGGGAAAAGAAATATACACTTGTGATGGATATGAGAGGCCCTAAGTATGTCAGTGAACACTATTATGATATGCCTCCACAAGTTATTGAGTATGATCCATCCACTTTACCCTTCATGCAAGAAGATTCCATAGAGATGTTTCTTCCATTGAAATATAAGAAGAAGACTGCAAACTACCATGGGAAGGAGCTAGGGTCTATTCATATTATGCAAGAAGAAGATATGAAACATGAATAAATCGTCAAAGATACAGTCCACATAGAGCCTCCACATGATAAGAATGAACCTTGCATCGATTTCAATGAAGGAAGCCTTGTGCTCATGTGGGACAGAAGAAAGGGAAAGCCCAGATATGACCAAAAGGAAAACAACTTATAGGTTGGACTTTACATCATCAAGAAGAAGTCTTACAAAGAAAGGTACCATTTGACAGCATTAGACGGGAGGAAGATGCCACTACCAGTAGATAGATAACTTTTCCAACCTCATATCCAGGTCACATGACTTCTTCAGGGCCCATGCCCTAGGTAAGTAGGTAATTCATTTTTATTCCTTGCATTTGCATTTTGATTGCTCATATTAGTTTAAATGCATTTTATTTTTATTTTTCTCTACTTCCATATTGATTTCATGCTTAGTTTAGAATTTTTTGAAAAAATGTCAAAATTTTCTTTTTCTAGCTTGGTTGGTTTTGATTATGATCATATGAGAACAAGGATGAGTAGTCCATCTTGAACTTGACATTTTGATGTTTCCTTCGAGGAATGGGTCTACCAGGAGATGTTGTGGTTCTCATGCACTCTACGATGAGCACATGTCCCCAAGGAGGATTCAGATGTTATCCCCATTTTGTGGATAACTAAGGAGATTATGTCTTAATGCCTTCAAGTTGCAGATATGGAGTGTCGAGAGACTACATGACCAACAATACCCTTTTGCACAGATGGAAACTCGTCTCACCACCACAGATGGTCAGAGATTTACAGATAGCATCCACCACATCAACTGGCTTCCGGAAGGCATTAGGCCTTGCTCCATGAGGTACAAGTCAGTATTATGGTGAGCATCATTTCAATATTTAATCCAATTGAGTATGTTGTATCTTAGATTTCTCTATATTTCATTATATATGCTTGGACATTATGAATTTTTCCCTACTTCATCTTGGTGGTTGACATTCTGCCCTAGTAAGTGGTCTTCCTTGGGGATGGGTTTTCTACTAGGAACTCCCTTAAAGATCCATCATACCATTCTCGACCATTCTTACCACTTTCCATAATTTTTTCCCTCAATTTCCTTAACTCTTGGGATTTTAGGGTGTATTGACCCAAGAAGGGGTTGTCCCTCATTCTATGGGAAGAAGGGGATGAAGTCCTAGAGGGATTTATGTTGGGTAAAAGATAAAAGCCTTGCATAAGCCTTCCATATGATTTTCCCAAGGATCACCCAAGAAAGCAGTGAAACACTTATCTTTGAGTAAAGGGGACCCACAATATAATAAAGAATGCTTAAAAGGTTAGTAGAAGGATAGGAGGTCTCATCATGAGCCGACCTATCATGTCCATGAATGTCTAGTGCTATGACATTTCCATCATCTGGTCACCAAACCATGGTAATGTCTTTCAGTTGCATGGCTAAGAGAAAGGGCGTCTCATCACGAGCAAACCTTCTCATTTCTACTAGGTATTTGTGGGTAACATTGCCATTTTCTTGTCACCACGCCAGGGCAGTGACCTTCAACCTCTCCTTAAAATTATTAAAGAATAAAATAATGATAAATAATGGGCTTGGAAAAAGTGCATTGCGGACGAAGGTACCACACACCCTCTACAAAGTCACCAATGAATGAGATACTATGACTCCTTGTATGTCATGAGCCCTATGCCTATTGAATCTTGACCCAAACCAGTTCATCCACTTTACATGGCTTGGAGAGGGATGTCATGGAAACTCTCCTTGACCTATGGCAAGATCTACCCAATACGACACCTCGTCAATCCTCCCATATTCAAGCTTGACAAGTCGCATAACATCATTGAGAAATTAATTGTTTCATATAGTTATCTTTGATGCACATGCTTAGGTGGATCATTTATTGATTGGATTCACTTATCATGATGTTATGACTTTATATCCTTCGAGAGCATGCTCATTTGTCTTTACAGGACCTAGTTGGTGGACAGTTTTGGGAGAACAAACCTAGTTCGGGATTCCATGGGGCTATAATCCCATAGGTTGGATGCCATGGGTCTTCATGCTAGATAAGAAAGATCAGACTTGGAAGGCCTTGAAGATGACTTGGATGACATAGCCTATCCCCCACATCCCAAACATTTTTCCTAGGAGAGAAAAAACGTCACTTCTAGAGGCATGATGTCACCTAGGGGGGTTAAGGCTTGGTGGTGAGGTGACATACATTGGCACTTGGACGTTTTGAAGGGGCTTGAACCTTCAACATGAAGGAATTTGTTGGATTATTTAAATGTGGCTTTGGGAAGCCTCTCTACTCCTCTCCATCACCAACGACCTCCTCCAAATGCCAAAACGCCCCCTAAAGGGGTGACGTCCTATTAAAACTAGGGTTTTATTTGTGAAAAATTGAAACTTTGATGAATTATTTAATATTACTTTGTTAAAGAGGGAAATATTAGGGTTGTTGACCCATATTCTTGTGGTTTACCCCTTAATTTATGGACTAGTCACCTTAGTGACATTTTGTATAAAGAGAGATCATAAGATCTCATTTGAACATAACTCTCTCTCTTATGAGAAGTATTCGTCTGAAATATTCTCTACACTTGTAGTATTTTTCCTCTTGTGCTATGGAATAATTATTTTTGGTTGTGGTGTGATGATGATGATGGCGCGTTATCTCTAGGAGGTCATTCTCTTGCTTTTGTGGAGGTTTACTTTGGCATGTTAATGATTTTTCTTGAATGGTATGGTCTCTTTACTTTTTTATTATCATTTATAATTAAATATAAGGTTATTTTTTCCAAGTCTAGATAGGGAGTATAAGGGAATACACCCCTATTCTAGTTTCCACCATAATTGTCAAGCTTTTAAAATTGTTTTGCAAGGGTTTAGTTGAGGAAGTAAGAGGATTTACAAGATTTACACCCCTCATATCCAAAACCTAGCTAGGTTACTTGCCTTGGGAAGTAAGAGGGTTTACATCCCCAAGGATTTAGTAACCCTAGATATTTATTCTTGACCCCATTAACCCATAACTAAAGGCACTAATCTTGCATTGGAGAAATAAAATATTGCATTGGGAAACGTGATTTTTGGTCATTTTTACTTCTTGCAAAGTGGATTGCATTACTTATGCCTTGGGAACCTCACAAACAATAGGGTGTCCCCATAAAGGGTATACTTCTTTCTGATGTTATAAAATTGCATCTTCAGTCATTAGGGTTGCAGAAACCCTAACTCATTTGCTTGAATAACTCTCTTATCAACCATTGGATTTTGCTCAAACTTTGCACACTTAATCTTCTTGGTCTACCACAATTTTTGGAAAATTTTGAGGGGTTTTCAGTTGCTGATTTTCTTGTTTTAATACATTGAATGTTACAGACATAAATCTAATATAATTTTCTGCAGACAAGTGTTTACAACAACCTTATATTTTTATGCTAGAATATTGGTTTTTCATCTTGAGTTTAGCTAGTCATTAACTAGTCTTTCTCTTGTATCTTCTACTTGATCTCTAGAATTTATTGAGAATATTATAGTACCATATTATTGATTATATATATTGTTATCTATTACTACAAATTAGGGACATCAATCTTAACTTGTTTATCCAACTAACATACATCATTGCAAAGTGTTTTTTCTTGTGTCTCGGGCATGTATTTCACCATTTACAGGTTACTCAACATACTTGGAAACCCTTGGACCTTCCCAAGACTTCATTCCACACATTTCATTCCACTTAGACTTGACCTCTAGGGGCTCCACTTCCATCTCTATCCATCTCCATCTCATTCTCCTAGGGTCACCAGTATCGCCTTTGTTAAGCCCTAAATAGTGGAACATTACCCCTTAATTGGGGCATATTACATTAGTAATGTTATTTTATTTATGTTGGCTTGGGTCCATTAGTTGTAATTGTACCTCCTAGTCTCCTATATATACCAAGGAGACCTTTTCATTTGGAATCATCTTTTATTTGGAAATTTATGTGGTGTATAAGGAGGTTTCCCCATGAAAGAGGATTATTATCTGAAATTCTCTCTTTTTCAAGTCGTTGAGTACTTATTCTGAGGTTTTTTTATGCTATTTTGATATTTGGTTCTTAACATTTGGTATCAAAGCTCAAGGTCTTGGGGTTTCGCTACTACATCTGAGACACCATGGAAGTTTTTCTATAACTTGTTTTATACAATATGTCAGAAGTAACCCCTTGAGGATATTTCATAGACAGATCAAGGTACATGGGGTTCATATTTCATCTCCTGAGGCTTTATACTTTCAGATATATAGCTTGTGTAAGATAGGGTTATGGAATCATACTGAATTTATCCATCGCAAAATTTTCACTATAAAAACTTTTCTGTAATGTTTTAGACCCTAAAACCTGGAGGATATTCACATAAATTAGCAAGGTAGTTATGATAAAAATTTCAGCATCTGGGTCATCCTGATGTTGTAGATACACCCTGTGTAAGATAGGGTATCTGACTAGTCATATTAACTAGTCTCAAACATGTGCACTGGGTGAAATAGTGATATCTTCTTTAGTGAGAATCCAAATTAAGTGAGACTAATTGCATTAGATAGTGGACAGTCTATAATATTTCTGGTACAATTTCATAATCAAATATTAGATATTGTGATATTGGCACGCTTTACAAGCACACTCTCCTGGAAGGGACAAAAATACGTAAGGTGTGGGGAAGTTACCATAACTTCCACTTGGCACATCCCATTTTGATAAGACCTATTGAATTGCAAAGAAGACGTATCAAATAACTAAAAAAATAAATTTTCAAACCCAGAAGGGTTGAAATTTTGGAGATACAGCAAAATAAATATTGTCTAGCAGAACCACCTTGAAATCAAGGTTTAAAAGTGATACTTGGCCAACATTCCACCACAAAAGGGAACTTATACACCAAATAAGCCTCAAGACAATCCTACTTGGACTCTTGATGAAGGTGAATAAATGAGCAGGGACATAAATGATTTACAAAAGAAGATAGTAACAAAAGATGAACTACAAAGGATGATGGATTCAACTGAAGCTAAGTTGGAGGAAATAATGGATACTAAGATGGATGGTTTAAAAAGGGAGATCATGGAAGGATTGAAATTTTTCCTAATAGAGAGGACGCCTGAAAGTGAAAATGTATCCCATGAAATTTATGATGAGGACACAAGGAAAATGAATCAAGAATGGAGAAACTCCAACTTTGGGTTGAAGACTAACCACTTTCCTAATATCAATATGAAGAAGTTTGATGGCCAAGATCCAATCACACGGATACTTTAGATGGAGCAATTATTTGATTTACATGATGTGCCACATACACAAAAGGTACAAATTGCTTCTTTATATTTAGAACCCAATCAATTTGTGTGGTATCGATGGATTTTTTCTCATAAATCACTCGTCACTTGGACAATTTTCATGGAAGAAATGATAGCACATTATGAGGATACAAGGAGCAACACCTTCTTTAGCCAATTGATAAATCTCAAGCAGAGGGGTTCAGTTGCAGAGCACATTGAGAACTTCCAAAGATTGAATATAAAGGTAACAAATATTCCATATGAGCACCTGATTGATGTATTCATAGGAACTTTAAAGGATAATATTCAACATGAGGTTCACCTTTGGGAACCCAAATCATTGGAGAATGCATTCAAGGTGGCGATAAATGTTGAAAGTAAAAATATGGCTATGGCTACTAGAAGGACCAATCCTAACATCTATCGAGAGAATAATGTTCCTTCTTCTAAAACACCTCAAACTACAAGTTTGACACCTTAACAATTGGAGGAAAGAACAAAAAAATATTTATTCTTTAATTGTGACAACAAGTACAGTAAGGGACATAACTGTGGTGAGAAGAAATTATTCTACATAGATTATGAGGAGGAAGAAGAACAAGAACAAGAATAAGAACCATCTCAAGATGAAAGCGTAGAAGAGATTTATTCTGAAGAGTTGACTCCCACAATATCATGTAACGCATTGGCTGGAATTAACATTCCTCAAACCCTCAAGATTGAAGGATATATCAAAAATAAAAAGGTAATAGTCCTAATTGATTATGGTAGTACTCATAATTTCATTCACTATAAATTAGCTAGAGCTCTCAATTTTTTTATATATCCAGCGCCATAGTTTCAAGTAATGATTACAAATGGAGGAGCTATCAATTGCTCAGGAAAATGCAATAAGATCAATCTTACTATGGGGGAGTATGTAATGAATAGTCCAATGATTGTTATACCCATGGGTGGTGTTGATGCTGTACTAGGAGTCCAACGGTTACAGTCATTAGGAACAATGCCTTTTAATTTTCAAGAACTTTTCATGAAATTTTCATTGGAATGAAAATAAATTGAGTTAAGGGGAATCATAGGGAAACCCGGTAAGGTGATAAGCTCTAATGGCATGACAAAATTATTGAAAAAGGGGTATTAGGGTGTAATTGTACACCTATGCTCACTAGATATTCAAACATCTAAGCCATATATTCCCCTATACCTCCAAGGGATCATTGATAAGTATTACAAAGTATTTGAAGATATTCCCAAAGTTCGTCCACCCACTCAAAATCATGAACATGATATTCACTTAGTTGCTAGGAGTGTTCCTCCTAACATCAAGACTTATAGATACCCTTATGCCCAGAAGAGTAAAATTGAGTGTATGGTTGAAGAAATGTTAGAGGATGGCATTATTATACCTAGACAAAGTTCTTACTATGCACCAATAGTAATGGTACTCAATAAAGAGGGCTCATGGCGTATGTGTCCAGATTATAGAGAGCTCAACAAGATCACTATTAAATATAATTTTCCCATTCCCATCATTAATGAATTGTTAGATGAGCTACATGGAACAATATATTTCACAAAGTTGGATCTTCGTTCAAGGTATCATCAAATTAGAATGAAGGAAGCAGATATCCCAAAAACAACATTCCGAACACCTGAAGGCCATTATGAATTTTTGGTCATGCCTTTTGGCCTTACGAATGCATGCTCCACATTCCAAGGGTTGATGAATTCCATTTTCAATCCCTTCCTTCGAAAATTTGTGTTAGTATTTTTGATGATATAATAATCTATAGCAAGTCTTGGGAGGATCATGTATGACATGTTGACAAGGTGCTACAACTACTAAAGGAGAAACAACTATATGCCAAGCCATCCAAATGTTTTTTCGGGGTGAAGGACGTAGATTATTTGGGTCATATTGTATCTCAAGAAGGTGTCAAGGTAGACCCTAACAGATTATGGCCATGATGGACTAGCCGATTCCGAAAACATTGAAGAATCTTAGAGGATTTTTGGGTTTGACATGTTACTACCGCAAGTTTTTTCGAAACTATGGAAGAATAACAACACCTTTAATGACATTAACTAAGAAGGATGCATTTTCATGGACTCCAGAGGCAGCTCAATCTTTTGAACAACTTAAAGAGGTGATGTGCAAATCTTATTTCTTGACCACACCAGACTTCAAAAAAACCCTTATTGTGGAATGTGATGCCTCGAGAAATGGCATTGGTGTTGTTCTAATGCAAGAAGGAAGGCTGCTTTCTTTTGAAACTCAGCCACTCAAGGGAAAGGACTTACACAAACCCATTTATGAGAAGGAAATGATGGAAATACTACATGCGTTGAATAAATGGCTCCCTTACCTAATAGGTAGGCACTTCAAGGTCAAAACAGATCATGATAATCTTAAATACTTCTTGGAACAAATACTATCTTCAGAAGAACAACAAAAATGGGTGACCGAGATGTTGGGTTATGATTTTGAAATCATCTATGAAAAAGGGAATCAAAATGGTGTGGTGGATGCACTCTCAAGAAAGGATGAAGATGTTGAGTAATTTCTCTGTGTTATCTCGATCATCCAACTTGATTGGATAATATAAGTGAGGGATGAATGGAAGAATGAAGAAAATGTGTGGACTCTCATTCAAAGGTTGCAGCAGGATTCTAGTGCATCAGATACATTTACATGGAAAAATGATTCACTATGATACAAAGATAGCTTATATTTATGTAAGAACTCCCAACTAAAACAAAAGGAACTATTGGATTTTCACACCTCTCTGGTAGGAGGGCACTCCAAATTTTTAAAAACCTACCATAGGGTCAAGAAGGAATTTTTTTGGGATGGCCTTAAAACTGATGTTCAAAGGTTTGTGGCAGAATGTTTGGTTTTCCCACAAAATAAGGTGGAAACAATTAAGACCCCAAGTCTTTTACAACCATTATCCATCCCAAGTCAGCGTTGGGAGGAGGTTTCCATGGATTTCATAACAGTTTTACTGAAGTCTGAAGGAAAGAGTGTCATCATGGTGATTGTTGATAGACTTACCAAGTACACACACTTGTGTGCACTCTTTCATCCTTTCAAAGCCAGTACAGTTTCCATCGCATTCATGGAGACAGTTCAAAATCTACATGGAATCCTAAAGATTATTGTAAGTGACAGAGATCCCATCTTCACTAGACATTTTTGGAAAGAATTATTTTCTTGTTTGGGTACTCAATTGCCTCATAGCTCATCCTATCATCCTCAATATGATGGACAAACTGAGACAATGAAAAAATGGCTAGAAGTATACCTTTGTTTATTTGTCTCTGATAAACAAACATAACGGTTTGAATAGTTTCCCTTTTTGGATCATGTTGTCATTGATGTCAAAGGAAAAATGTCTTGTCATAGTATATTGATGAACTATGTATTGTTAGTTTTGTAAATGAATGGATGTCAATTGAAGTCATTGATAAATTAATTCATGCATAGATGAATACGGATCAATGTGTTTTCATTGATATATGATGCATAGATGGATGGATGCATTAATGTATTGATCGTTGGATCATGTGGTCATGCATAGAATCAATGAAAAAGGGACAATGTCATAGTGATGTATTGTCAAGGGTTATTCCAGTTGGATTGATGTAAATATGACTCATTATTTTCTTGTCATGGTTGATAGGGATTACAAATGGATGAACTCCAAAGTGGTCCCATTATGGTTAAATCCATCACAGGAAGACACTTTGCAGTTGAGTTATCCTAGAAGTATGGTTAGAGAACCCATGCTTAATTATGGAATAATGAGATGAAGATTAGTGAAATTGTTAGTAAACCTATCCTATATGAATAGTTCTTGTCATTCCATTTCTGGTGGTATGTGGAACGTCACATAACTCCTCACGGTTTGAGAGTTATTGCCTTACGAAGTTGGAGGACCCTCATGTGTTGGCTAGAAGCCCCAAAAGGTCAAAGAAGTCAAAGTGCTTACAAACAGGAAATTATTTAAATAATAAAGTGAATTGATAATTTCAAAGAGGATTATTTAAATAATAAAGTTAATGGAGAACTTTCTAATTATGGAAAGTAGTTATAAGTAGGTTAACCCTAAAATAAGGAAAGTGGGTTAAGTGGACAAGTGGCCATGTGAACAAAGTGGATAAGTGGACAAAGTTGGACATAGGTGGCTATGTGGAAAAAGTGATTATGTGGATATAGTGGATATGTGGACAAAGTGGATAAGTGGATCCTTCTAAAGGAATCTACTTGGAGAGCATAAATAAGAGGCAAGGGTCTCTTGTAAAAAAATAAATTTATCTCTCTTGAGCATTTATTGAAGATGTATTCTGAGTAAGAGAGTGATTGCAAGTTCTCATGGACGCATCAAAGTTTTTGTAAGTATGAGATCTTGATGGTGAAAGTTTTGGAAGTTCAGAAACCCTAGTTTCTAAAGGAGCACACGGGTTGTAGTGAACCAGAGCACGTACATATGCGGGCTACAGTGAGGCAGGGCACGTATCCACATGGGTTGAAGGAGATCAGAGCGCATACAGTTGAAGAAAGTCATGGAGACTTGAGTGTGAGATGGTGTCAGGTTCTTGAAGTCTAAAGAAAGTTCCAGATCTTCATTCTATGGGATTAGATATGCCATAGTAGTTTTGGTATGGTTTCATGATTGTTTCGATGGATACTTTTGCTTATTGTATGGTGAATGATTAAGGAATTCTTGGTATGGCTATTGTGATATGGTTTTATTGGTTCATTGACTGAGTGAGAAGCACTCTTATGTTTTAGTACTGATATGGTTGCCATAGTATACTGGTTTCTTATACATGATTAAGTAACATTCATATTGTATGGTTGAGGAGCATGAGTAAGTTGTTGGAGAGAATATATGTGTTGTGATTGGTTATGGTACATATTGGAAAGTGAAATATAGAAGTGGATGTGACTGAAGGCTATAGAGGATCTGAGTTTTTCAATAATAGAAAACCCTAGTTGTTCAGAAGGCATACGCAGGTTGTAGTATAGATAGGTCACATACATACGCGGGCTGCACTATTGGTAGGGCGCATACATACACATGTTGCACTACTAATAGGTCACATACCTATTGACATATTGGTATATGATGAGGATTGAATCCTCTTCTTAGTTGGTGCTGAATTGTGTAAGTTGAGTCTTGCATTGCAGAGATGGTTCTCTTGTGGATTTGATACTCTATTCAATTGTTGTTGATAAACCCAAGGATTGTAGTCCATAATAAAAAGAAAATTGTACATTCATCTTGTGTTCTTTGTTTTCTTTGTGGTGATGGCTTATTGATGATATATGTTGTTGTTAGTTGTTGTTGATATATGTTCACATACAACTGGCTATCTGGCTATAAATGTCAGTAATAAGTGATGAGTAAATGGTGATTGCTAACTAAGGAGTTTTGTGAAGGGAATTGAAAAAGAGTCCTACATTGATTCCCCCCCCCCCCCCTCCTCAATGTGCTTGGTGTGTCCAACAATTGGTATCAGAAAAGGCCTTCACTATAAGCCTTAACAATCTTGGAGGAAATCCATGGATACGCAAATGGATGATAAAGTTCCAATCCTTGATGATAACAATCACTCAAATGGAGAATATAAATGAAAGTGTATTTGAAGGAAAAATGAGCAAGTGTTTGGAAAGAAACTATTGGTGGATCAGTTCCTTTTAATAACAAGTCAAAGTTTGCACCTCAAAAGGAAGAAAATAAGAATGATGCATTGGCTCTCAAGACCATTCTCAATGGACTCTCAAGTTCTATCAAAGAGAGCATGGGACAATGCACTTCCACCAAGGATCTATGGCTAAATCTAGAGAATACATATCAAGGCAAAAAGGAAGACACTAAAGACAACTCCATCAAGAAAAATGAAGGTAAAGAATCTCCACAATCCTTCGATTGCAATAATTCTAAATGTGATGATGTTGAATGTTTCTCTACATGTGAAGAAGAATATATAGAAATAGTTTGTCAAGAATCGGATGATAATTATCCCATGGAAGAAGTAGAAGAAGAACTTTCAAAGATTAAAAAGAAATTTGATTTGGGTCTATATGAATACAACTATGACCATAGTTATATAGACTATAGCTATCTTTCTGGGAACACTAAAAGGTTTCTTGAAAAGAATCAAAAGCATATTTTGAAACTAAATAAAATGCTCAAGGAACAAGAAGAAGGTAAAAGGTCTCAATTAGAAGAAAAAGAAGAAGAGATCAAAAGACTAAAGAATGAAATAGAAGAAAATAAGAAGGTAGATAATGAGATTAGAAAAAATAAAGTTAATATCCATCTCAAGACCCAAATTGAAGAAGCCAAAAGGGTAGAGGAACTACTAAAGAATCAAGTAAATGAAAAGGAAGAGGCATGTCATAAGTTGGAAGCTGAAGTTGTTGATATTAGAAATAAAGTAGAGAAGTCAAACAAATTCTTGAATAGATCAACAATATTGAATGAAATCTTGAATAGTCAAAGATCACCAAATGATAAATCAAGTCTTGGATACAACAAAGAAGCTACACATGTTGAAGCAAGCACCTCAAAGAAGCTTGAGGTAAGTCCCTCATTCTCAAAAGATGGAAATAATGTTGCAAGTAAACCATCTACACAAGCGAAGGAAACTTTCAAAAGAACAAAGCAAGGAAGACATCAAGAAGCCATATTTACACCTCAAAGAAAATTCAGAAGAGAGACACCTTCAAGATGGACACCAAAGAAAAGGTATGAAAATGTTTTTCATGGTCATTGTTACTCATGTAATGAATATGGTCAAAAAGATTTGGAATGCAAATATTATGCAAGGAAATATAATGAAATATTTCATAATACCCTAAGGTGTTGGAGATGTAATCAAGTAGGACACGTTGTTTCTCATTGTCACACCATGAGATGCTACATCTATAGTGGATTTGGCCACAAATCCCCAGATTGATGGACCACAAGAAGACAATCCATGAGGAGTGTTTCATATAGTATGACTAGAAGAACACATGAGGCTAGAAGAGAAGAAAATATTGGAAAGATGGAATCTCAGAGATCAATTTCTGAGAAGTTGGAACACCTTCAAAAGTGTGTAAAGAAGACTGAACAATTAGAAAATAATGGAAGCCCTAAGGCAAGCTCAAGCTTGACTTATTCTGAAGAATATGCGGGTTACATTGGTAAAAATCATGTACATATGTGAGCTGACCTATACATAGGTTGCATACATACACGAGTTGTCTGTATATTAGGCTGCATACAGGTGTTAAAAGCCTTGGAAAGTAGGTTTTACAAATAAGTTGCAACTTGGTGTGATGGTATAACTTTGTGTTGGAGGGTATGACATGGTCTATTGCAGGGTCTGACATGGTCTATTGCGGGTTTTCATGATTACATGTTGACATACATAATTGATGTATGTATGGTGATGAGATATGGTTGAGTGTTAAAAGTCTATCCTTGATGCATTATACTAACTCTAGAGTATGGATTGAGGATTTTTTCTTTTGAGGAACAATGTTGGTTATGACAGTGAAGTTATGGAACTTTGGTTATGAGATATATCATGATGATGCTAGCTAGATATGTCATTGATCTATTGAGGCACACTTCTAGTACATGTATCTATGGATGCCTAGTACTTCTTGTAGTGAATGGTGGTTAAGGCAGAACTGTTGGGGTACATGGCTAGTACACATTTGAGTTCCATTGATATTTCTTGTGATGAATTGTTAGAGGCACATTTGTTGGATATCTTGGTGCATGCATTTATCATATGGTTGAGCTACATATTGGGACATGTAGTTGATGAGTTGATGAGGTGGTTATATTTTACAACATTGACGAGTCATAGCTTGACTTATGGTTGATGTGGCATACATGTATGGGAACACATATTGATTGTAGTTCATATTGTTGAGGTTTGGTGGATGGTTGATGAACTTGCTTGATACAGGTGAAGATACATGTTTAGTGAAATGTTGATGCACTCATAGATGTTATATGTTTGTGGGTGATAGTACTTGGCTAAAGTACATCATTGGTATTACTTGTTTGGAATATATTTTGGTACATGATGTATGGGATGATATAGTTGAGACACTTGTTATGATGCTTGAGGGTTGAGATACATGGCTGTGGCACTTGGTTCATGGTAGAGGCATATCACGAGTGATATGACACTTGTTTGAGGCACATGGTTGGCATGTTGGTAGTGGCATATGGTTGGTACACAGTTGGAACATGTTCTTGGCATATGGTTGATACACTCCATTGATGATATCTTATGGTATATTGTATGGTATTGATGTACATGGGTGTTATGGTTGGCACACAATATGGCATAGGATGTGCTTGGTTGATGTTTTGTTCATGATTCTTTATTCATTGTTGACATATATTTTGATTCATGATGTATGGTATGGCACTAGTTTGATGCATGGACAGGTCTAAGGATTGTCATAGGAAGAGAAGATCATTCTTGAATCAATTGATCTATGTTCCGGTTGAGAAATAGCATTTGCAGCAGAAGCATATTGCAGTGGTAGCATATTTTTCATATTGTAGAGAATATAGGGGGAGACATACCCATAGGGGGAGTCATTCTTCTTCCCATGATTCCAAGAGGAGATATTTATCAGATGAAGAGATAAATATTTGCATAAAGAGAACAGAGGCATGGTTCCAGGGGGAGTGATGGTCACAGGGGGAGCATGAACGATATGTATTCAACATTAAATCAGAGTGATATACCTTGTTCAAAAGGGGAGAGATTATTTAGAGGAATATCAAAGGCATCTAGGAAGGGGGAGCATCCCCAAGGAGAGTTTAGGAAGGGGGAGAAACCCCCAGGAGAGAACTACCCTTTTTCATCGATGTCAAAGGGGGAGAGATAGTCACATCGATGTGATGGAGATGACTATTGATGAAGAGAAATGTCATGTCTACATGTTTCCATCAATGATTGGTGTTTACATCAATGTTGGTATTTCCATCAATGCCAAACGGGGAGATTTTTGGATCATGTTTTCATTGATGTCAAAGGATTGATTTCAAAGGAACAATGTCTTGTCATAGTATATTGATGAAGTATGTATTGTCATTTTTGTAAATTAATGTATCTCAAGTGAAGTCATTGATAAATGAAGTCATGCATAGATGAATATGGATCAATGTGTTGGCATTGATATATGATGCATATATGGATGGATGCATTAATGTATTGATCGTTGGATCATCTGTTCATGCATAGAATCAATGACAAAGGGACAATATCATAGTGATGTATTGTCAAGGGTTATTCCAATTGGATTGATGTAAAGATGACTCATTATTGTCTTGTCATGGTTGATAGGGAGTACAAATGGATGAACTCCAAAGTGGTCCCCTTATGGTGAAATCCCTCACAGGAAGACGCTTTGTGGTTGAGTTATCCTAGAAGTATGGTTAGAGAACCCGTGCTTAATTATGGAATAATGAGATTAAGATCAATAAATTTTTCTATAAACCTATCCTATATGGATAGTGATTTTCATTCCATTTTTGGTGGTATGTGGAACATCACATAACTCCTCACGATTTGAGAGTTATGGCCTTACGAAGTTGGAAGACCCTCATGTGTTGGCTAGAAGCCCCAAAAGGTCAAAGAAGTCAAAGTTCTTACAAACAAGAAATTATTTAAATAATAAAGTGAAGTGATAAATTCAAAGAGGATTATTTAAATAATAAAGTTAATGGAGAACTTTCTAATTATGGAAAGTAGTTATAAGTAGGTTAACCCTAAAACAAGGAAAGTGGGTTAAGTGGATAAGTGGCCATGTGAACAAAGTGGCTAAGTGGACAAAGTTGGACATAGGTGGCTATGTGGAAAAAATGATTATGTGTGTTAGCACTAGAAGTCACCTCTGGATTGTGGCATAGGTAAGCCCAGCACCCATCAGTTTGTATGTCACAATGAATAAATTTAAAGGGGGTCAAATGGACGCAGACTTAGGATGATATCACTTTAACTCATAAAATTGAACTGGTGTGCACAGGCAGATGAGGTCTTGATCTAACATCAGTTAGTAAGTTGTAGTATAATGGTGAGTAGGAGGAATAACTTTAGATAGATTTGAAGGTTTTCTATGGACATCCGGTCTTCCAGCAACCAGAGGAGAGAAAAACTTAGAAGACAATATCCTCTTGGTTCAGAGCTTCAAGAAACTGAAAACATTACAACAACACTGCAATCAAACATACATTACAATAAAGTAGAAACAACTCGACTGGATCATCCATGCCTGAGCTTTCATTATAAGTGGTAAAAGAGATGGGAAAGAAGGCTGACTGTTATTAAACAAGAATTCTCAAAATGAAATACACAACTAGAGAACCAGAGGCTTACTAAAACTTTACAATCAGGAGTGTAGCTCAACCATCGACACTCACAAAATGGAAAAAATGCCTACATATACATGAGAACTAACTCCAAATTCCCAAGGCACAATCATGTCACGCGTTCAAGGTTTTGCGTTGATGATCTTCTCTATTAGGCTGCGCATGCAGACGTTGGTCAAACTGCCCATGCAGTCTTCTGTCATAAGCGATCTCTGGCAGACCAAACTGAAAACCTGACTCTGTGATTTGTCCCTTTCTAGCCTTCTATTTATGGAAGGAGACGATGTCTCACCCAACTTCCTTGTTTTCATTAACTGCTTCATCGGGATTGGAGTGGGAAGAAGTCAACTTGGCACATGAAGAACACGTTGACCGCACCCTGTGAATATCTGCCACTTGAGCCTTGCTGGATGTTGACTGGGAAGATGGCAAGAAGACACAGAGGCTGACGAGGGAAAGCTGGCGAGGTGATTGGTGCGGATCGGCATGGAAATGACAAGGAATGGGCAGCCAGGTGGAAAGTTATGGTGGAAGAATGGTGACTGGAAAGGCATAGGGGCCGACATGTGAGAGATGTGGTATGAAAGGTGAGAGGTGAATAGGTGTCGGGAGATGAGAGGGAACGAAGGTGACAGGTAGAAAGGGGAGGATTCGGTGGCTGAAAGAGGTGGGGATAGCCAGCTTAGGTGGAGATGACAAGGAGTACAAGTGGGACATATGTCGGTCGGTGATAGGGTGAGATACGAAGGCGGGATGATGATAGGTCGAGAGGACGATGAATGGAGGATAAGTGTGAGGGAGAGTGGGAGATGTGATAGATAGAGGAGAGAGACTGAGTGCGGGATAGGTGTCGACGGGAGGCGAGAGCAGTAAGCAGTCTACTCAGAGAGGGGGGGGAGGTGGTAAGAGGTTTGGCACCGGGGGGGGTCCGAGTTCATGAGGAGGTGCCACATTAGTGGGGGGCCCGTGCTAAAAAACCACCAACTCGGACCCCCCCCCTCCCTCATTAAAGGTAGAATGTCAGGGGGAGGGGGGGGGTTGTCCCATATGGATCATGCGTCATATACCTAAGCGCACATAGCTCATCTGCCCAGATCTACGTGCATGTTATCATAACACACCCAACCACAAAACTTAGGATAAACAATAACAAGTGGGTTTTTAGCCCCCTATTTGTCATTTTTTCGCCATGGATCTATTTCCTAGGAAACATTAAACCCCCTCCATACAAACATATGTGATAACATTAGGCTCCATGGGGGATGGTCTACTCCCTGTGAGATTCCAAGAACTCGCAGCATCAGTCGCCTTAGTTGGGTTTTGGAGTCAGCTATTAAAACATAAATACAAAAAAATGATATTTACAATGACATGGAGGAGCCGTTCATGGCTCAAAGGAAGAACCTTTTCAGAAAATGCCCATTTGTAGGGCCACCAAAAACTTCATCACCCTCCCGATTTTGCAACTTGTAAGTATTATTTGGGAATACTTCAGAAACTTTGAAGGGTCCAATCCACAAGGCTTCAAATTTACCATGCTTTCCCTTGTCTTGTTTGGGTGCATCCCATTTGAGTACTAGATCTCCCAGCTGTAAATCTTCTTTACTACTCTTCCTATCAAAGACCTTCTTGATCTTTTGTTGATGGTCATGTGCCTTGTCCATCATCTACTCTCTAGTCTGTTGTACTTCTACCAACTGCTTTATTCTTCTGATAATATCACCAGGCTCTCCTTGGCAGTCTTGAAAGAATTTTGCCACAGGCAGGGAAAGATGAGATGGAAAGATGTCCTCAACTCCATACACAAGATGAAAATGAGAGATGCCCATATATCTCTTTGCTGTCACTCTATCAACCCACAGAGAAAATTTGAAATTCAAATCTCATGCCTTCTTGTTGTCCTCTAACAGTCTTTTGATGATTTTTATCAGGATTTTGTTAGATGACTCTCCCAGTCCATTCCCTTGGGGGTGGTAAGGAGTTGAGTGAATCAATGCAATTCTAAACTACTCACAAAACTTGATCAATGGATCAGCTTTGAAATATGCATCATTATCAGTGATGATTCTGTTCGGACAACCAACCTTGCCATAATATCTTCAAGAAAACCAATGATTACCTTGTGAGAAGAACTCCTAGTGGGGATGGATTCTATCCACTTGGTGAAATAATATGTAGAAGTTAAGATCCACCTATGTCGACTGCTTGAAGTAGGATGAATTTCCCCAATAAAGTCCAGGCCCCACTGTTGAAAGGGTCCTGAAGCTACCACATGCTTCAGTGGCAAAGACTTGAGTCGTTGCTTCCCAGAGAATTTTTTACATTTAATACAAGCCCTAATCTTTTCATAGACATCATTGAATAGAGTAGGCCAGAAGTACCCAGCCTTGAGAATTTTATAGACTGTGGTTCTCCAGAAGTGATATCCCCCACATAGGCTATCATGAAAATCAAACATAATCTTCTGGGCCTCCTGTGGATCTAAACATCTCAAAATCACTCTTAGAGGGTATTTCCAATACAAGACTTGATCAATAAGACAATATCTAATTTCTTTTATCTTTAAACCTCTTGCCTTACTCTTCACCATTCCATCGGGAGGTCACAATTACTGTAGAAAAAATATAATTTCTTTGTACCAAATGCATTCTACCATTGGAGGGTTGTCCTGTGGATTTTGATCAAACAACTCAGCTTGTTGATTTTCTGAGAAAGTGTTAATGAAGTTAACCCCCAAATCTTTACAATTAGATTCATCCAACATCTTGGCTAAACCTTGGCCCTTAATTAGTTTGGTGGGATTTATTTCCAGATCAAATTCAAGGATTTTGGCAATCCACTTTCTCCTTCTCTCGTCTATGTCAGGTTGAATGAGAATGTCCTTCACAGAAACTGAAGGAACATATGCAATAATATTTGAGTGAAGAACATAAACTCTGAAATATTTTATATCTTTCACCAAGGCATAGACCTGTTTCTCCATGATGTCATATCTGATATCAGCATCCCTCAGTTCCCTACTGAAAAAGGAAATAGGTTGCTCCATCCCTTCAACATTCTTCTGCAATAAAACAGTTGCCACTATATCAAAATAAGCAAAGGAAAAAACAAAATAATCCTTGTAATAATTGAGACTGATTAGCATAGGTGCCTCAGTCAATGCCTTATTGATTTGGTTGAAGGATTTCCTGGACTCAGTAGTCAATTTTACTTCATTCCCCTTTCTGAGCATGGTTGTGATATGCTTTACCAATTCAACAAAATTTGAAACAAACCTTCTCAGAAAATTAATTTTGCCCAGGAAGGACTGAACTTTCTTCTTGGATTTGGGAAGTGACAAGGTTTGACTAGCTTGTACCCTTCTTAAATAAATTCTGACTCCCTCGGCTGATACTATGTGCCCCAACAATTTTCCCTCTTGCATGGAAAACAATGACTTTTTGGGATTAAGGGAGAGATCGAACCTTTTTCATTTCAAGAATACATTTCTCAGATGTTGATAGTGTTCTTTATCAGACCTGGAGAAAACTGTAATTTCATCCAGGTAGATGACTACAAATTTATCTTTCTCCCCAATAAAGGCTATATCCATGGCTCGTTGAAAGGTTGATCATGCATTCATCAATCCAAAGGGAATTTTGGCATACATAAATGTGCCCCATGGAGTGGTGAATGTTGTCTTTTCCCTTTTTTCAGGTAAGACAAAGATATGATTATAGCCAGAAAATCCATCAATCATAGAAATACTGAATACACCTGTTACCCTCTTGTTAGCGATATTTCTTGTATAAGGGGGGGTAGAATGCATAAAAGGGGTAAAAACCCACTTGTCCAAAGTTTCGGGCGACAATGCGCCCGTGGTAAGCAGCAAGCAAGACCGGGCAGTCCAGATTTGCGCGCCCAGATCGACGGCGCACAGCAAATTCCGGACCCCCCTTGCCTTTCGACCTTTAAGCGAGGGGGGGGGTCCGGAATCAGAGGCGCACCTCTCCGACGGTCCAGATGAGCGCGCCCGGATCAACGGCGATGAAGACCATTCCAG
>JZKD02S2336631.1:251699-294877 GCA_000966675.3 Picea glauca
ACAATATACATATAGGAGCCAACGGCATCCAAAACCCTAACCCAATGACCTAGATTAGTCCAAAACCCTAATTCCTTAATCGGAAATAGAAAACCATCGGCAAAAAACCATGTGCTGAAAAACCACCTAATGTCATGTGGTCCCGAAAATATGTCATCCCAGTAATATGTTGGCCCGGCGAAAATATGTTGGCCCGAAAAAAAAAATTGGGGGCACTGCCCCCGAACCCCCGCATGGGGGGCTCCGCCCCCCTGCACCCCCCTCTAACCCCCCTGCACGCCTGGCGCAGGCACTCAGACACTACTACTCGTGCAAAGAATATAACACATACCCAACAGAGAGAACTACCCTTTGTCATCGATGTCAAAGGGGGAGAGATAGTCACATCGATGTGATGGAGATGACTATTGATGAAGAGAAATGCCATGTCTACATGTTTCCATCAATGATTGGTGTTTACATCAATTTTGGTATTGCCATCAATGCCAAACAGGGAGATTTTTGGATCATGTTGTTATTGATGTCAAAGGATTGATTTCAAAGGAACAATGTCTTGTCATAGTATATTGATGAAGTATGTATTTTCATTGTTGTAAATTAATGTATGTCAAGTGAAGTCATTGATAAATGAATTCATGCATAGATGAATATGGATCAATGTGTTTTCATTGATATATGATGCATATATTGATGGATGCATTAATGTATTGATCGTTGGATCATGTGTTCATGCATAGAATCAATGACAAAGGGACAATGTCATAGTGATGTATTGTCAAGGGTTATTCCAATTGGATTGATGTAAAGATGACTCATTATTGTATTGTCATGGTTGATAGGGAGTACAAATGGATGAACTCCAAAGTGGTCCCCTTATGGTGAAAGCCCTCATGGGAAGACGCTTTGTGGTTGAGTTATCCTAGAATTATGGTTAGAGAACCCATGCTTAATTATGGAATAGTGAGATTAAGATCAATGAATTTGTCTATAAACCTATCCCATATGGATAGTGCTTTTCATGTTGTTTCTGGTGGTATGTGGAACGTCACATAACTCCTCATGATTTGAGAGTTATGGCCTTACGAAGTTGGAGGACCCTCCTATGTTGGCTAGAAGCCCCAAAAGGTCAAAGAAGTCAAAGTTCTTACAAACAAGAAATTATTTAAATAATAAAGTGAAGTGATAAATTCAAAGAGGATTATTTAAGTAATAAAGTTAATGGAGAACTTTCTAATTATGGAAAGTAGTTATAGGTAGGTTAACCCTAAAATAAGGAAAGTGGGTTAAGTAGACAAGTGGCCATGTGAACAAAGTGGCTAAGTGGACAAAGTTGGACATAGGTGGCTATGTGGACAAAGTGATTATGTGTGTTAGCATTGGAAGTCACCTCTAGATTACAGCATAGGTAAGCCCAGTACCCATCAGTTTGTATGTCACAATGAATAAATTTAAAGGGGGTCAAATGGATGAAAACTTAGGATGATATCACTTTAACTTGGAAAATTGGACTGGTGTGAACAGGCGGATGAGGTCTTGATATAACTTCAGTTAGTAAGTTCCAGTATAATGATGAGTAGGAGGAATAACTTTAGATAGATTTGAAGGTTTTCTATGGACATCTGGTCTTCCAGCAACCAAAGGAGAGAAATCCTTAGAAGACAATATCCTCTTGGTTCAAAGCTTCAAGAAACTGAAAACATTACAACAACACTGCAATCAAACATACATTACAATAAAGTAGAAACAACTCGACTGGATCATCCAAGCCCAAGATTTCATTATAAGAGGTAAAAGAGATGGGAAAGAAGGCTGACAGCTATTAAACAAGAAGTCTCAAAATGAAATACACAACTAGAGAACCAGAGGCTTTACTAAAACTTCACAATCAAGAGTGTAGCTCAACCATTGACACTCACAAAATGGAAAAAATGCTTACATATACATGAGAATTGGATCCAAATTCCTGAGGCGTGATCATGTCATGCATTCAAGGCTTTGTGTTGATGATTTTCTCTATCAGGCTGTGCATGCAGACATTGGTCAGACTGCCCATGCAGTCTTATGTCATAAGCGATCTCTGGCAGACCAGAATGACAACCTACCTCTGTGATTTGTCCCTTTCTATTCTTCTATGTATGGAAGGAGATGATGTCTCACCCACCTTCCTTGTTTTCATTAACTACTTCATCGGGATTGGAGTGGGAAGAAGTCAACTTGGCATGTGAAGAACACGTTGACCGCACCCTGCAAATATCTGCCACCTGAGCCTTGCTGGATGTTGATTGGGAAGATGGAAAGAAGACACAAAGGCTGATGAGGGGAAGATGGCGAGGTGATTGATGTGGATCGGCATAGTAACAACAAGGAATGGGTGGCCAGGTGGAAAGTTGTGGTGGAAGAATGGTGACTGGAAAGGTGCAAGGTCCGACATGTGAGAGATGTGGTATGATAGGTCAGAGGTGAATAGGTGTCAGGATATGAGAGGGAACAAAGGTGACAGGTAGAAAGGGGAAGATTCAATGGTTGAAAGAGGTGGGGATAGCTAGCTTAGGTGGAGATGATAAGGAGTACGAGTGGGATATCTGTCGAGCGATGAGAGGGTGAGATACGAAGGCGGGACAGTGATAGGTCGGGAGGACGATGAATGGAGGATAGGTGTGAGGGAGAGTGGGAGATGTGATAGAAAGAGGAGAGAGACTAAGTGGGGGATAGGTGTTAGTGGGAGGCATAAGCAGTAAGAAGTCTACTCGGAGGGGGGGGAGGTGGTAATAGGTTTGGCATGGGGGGGTGGGTCCAAGTTCATGAGGAGGTGCCACGTTAGTGGGGGGCCCACGCTCAAAAACCACCAACTCGGACCCCCCCTCATTAAAGGTAGAATGTCAGGGGGGGTGTCCCATATGGATCAAAAATCATATACCTAAGCGCATAGATCTCAGCCACCCAGATCTACGCACCCCTTATCACAATGCGCCCAACCACAAAACTTAGGATAAACAATAACAAGTGGGTTTTTAGCTCCATATTTTTCATTTTTTCGCCATGGAGCTATTTCCTAGGAAAAATAAAAACCCCTCCATACAAACATATGTGATAACATTAGGCTCCATGGGGGATGGTCTGCTCCCTGTGAGATTCCAAGAACTCACAACTTTAGTTGCCTTAGTTGGGTTTTCGAGTCAGCTATTAAAACATAAATACAAAAAAATGATATTTACAATGACATGGAGGAGCCATTCATGGCTCAAACGAAGAACCTTTTCAGAAAATGCCCATTTGTAGGGCCACCAAAAACTTCATCACCTTACAAATTCTACAACCTGTAAGTATTATTTGGGAATACTTCAGAAACTTTGAAGGGTCCAATACAAAGGACTTCAAATTTACCATGCTTGCCCCTGTCTTGTTTGGGTGCATCCCATTTGAGTACTAGATCTCCCAGCTGGAAATATTCTTTACTGCTCTTCTTGTCAAAGACCTGCTTGTTCTTCTGTTGATGGTCATGTGCCTTGTCCATCATCTTCTCTCTAGTCTGTTGTACTTCTACCAACTGCTTTATTCTTATGATAATATCATCAGGCTCTCCTTGGCAGTCTTGAAAGAATTTTGCCACAGGTAGGGAAAGCTGAGATGGAAAGATGTCCTCAACTCCATACACAAGATGAAAAGGAGATATGCCCAGAGATCTCTTTGTTGTCACTCTATCAACCCACTGAGCGAATTTGAAATTCAAATCTCATGCTTTCTTGTTGTCCTCTATTAGTTTTTTGATGATTTTTATCAGGATTTTGTTAGATGACTCTCCCAGTCCATTCCCTTGGGGGTAGTAAGGAGTTGAGTGAATCAATGCAATTATGAATTGCTCACAAAACTTGATCAATGGATCGGCTTTGAAATATGCATCATTATCAGTGATGATTCTATTCGAACAACCAACCTTGCCATAATATCTTCAAGAAAACCAATGATTACCTTGTGAGAAGCACTCCTAGTGGGGATGGCTTCTATCCACTTGGTGAAATAATCTATAGAAGTTAAGATCCATCGGTGTCGACCGCTTGAAATAGGATGATTTTCCCCAATAAATTCTAGGCCCCACTATTGAAAGGGTCCTGAAGCTACCATAGGCTTTAGTGGAAAAGACTTGAGCCATTGCTTCCCAGATAATTTTTGACATTTAATACAAGCCCTGATCTTTGCATAGACATCATTGAATAGAGTAGGCCAGAAGTACCCAGCCCTGAGAATTTTATAGGCTGTGGTTCTCCAGAAGTGATATCCCCCACATAGGCTGTCATGAAAATCAAACATAATCTTCTGGGCCTCCTGTGGATCTAAACATCTCAAAAGAACTCCTAGAGGGCCTTTCCAATACAAGACTTGATCAATAAGGCAATATCTAATTTCTTTTATCTTTAAACCTCTTGTCTTTCTCTTCACCATTCCATCGAGAGGTCACAATTACTATAGAAAAAATATAATTTCTTTGTACCAGATGCATTCTGCCAATGGAGGGTTTTCCTGTGGATTTCGATCAGACAACTCAGCTTGTTGATTTTCTAAGAAAGTGTTAATGAAGTTAACCCCAAAATTTTTACAATTAGATTCATCCAACATCTTGGCTAAACCTTGGCCCTTAATTAGTTTGGTGGGATTTATTTCCAGATCAAATTCAAGGATTTTTACAATCCACTTGCTCCTTCTCTTGTCTATGTCAGGTTGAATGAGAATGTCCTTCACAGAAGATGAAGGAACATATGCAATAATATTTGAGTGAAGAACATAAACTCTGAAATCTTTTAGATCTTTCACCAAGGCATAGGCTTGTTTCTCCATAATGTCATATCTGATATCAACATCCCTCAATGCCCTAATAGAAAAGGAAATAGGTTTCTCCAGCCCTTCAGCATTCTTCTACAATAAAACAATTGCCACTATATCAAAAGAAGCAAAGGAAAAAATAAATAATCCTTGGAATAATCGGGACTGATTAGCATAGCTGCCTCAGTCAATGCCTTCTTGATTTGGTTGAAGGATTTTCTGGACTCAGCAGTCAATTTTACTTCATTCCCCTTTCTAAGCATGGTTGTGATATGCTTCACCAATTCAGCAAAATTTGAAACAAACCTTCTCAGAAAATCAATTTTTCCCAGGAAGGACTGAACGTCCTTCTTGGATCTGGGAAGTGACAAGGTTTGACTAGCTTGTACCTTTCTTGAATAAATTCTGACTCCCTCAACTGATACTATGTGCCCCAACAATTTTCCCTCTTGCATGGAAAATAATGACCTTTCAGGATTAAGGGAGAGATCAAACCTTTTGCATTTCAAGAATACATTTCTCAGATGTTGACAGTGTTCTTTACTAGACCTAGAGAAAACTATAATTTCATCCAGGTAGATGACTAAAAATTTATCTTTCTCCCTAATAAAGGCTATATCCATGGCTCGTTGAAAGGTTGCTCATGCATTCATCAATCCAAAGGGCATTTTGGCATACATGAATGTGCCCCACGGAATGGTGAATGTTGTCTTTTCCCTTTCTTCAGGCAAGACAGAGATCTGATTATAGCTAGAAAATCCATCAATCATAGAAATCTTGAATGCACCTATTACCCTCTGCAATATATGTTCCATCTTTGGTAACGGGTAATTGTCCTTCTTAGATCTTTTGTTCAGGTTCCTGAAATCAACACAGAGTCTGATCTCTCCATTCTTCTTCCTCACTAGAACCAAATTGGCCACCCATTCAGAATATCTCAGGGGAACAATAATTTGGGCGTCCAAAAGCTTCTTAACCTCCTTTTCCATAATAGGCAGTAGCATAGGATTTGTCTGTCTTAATTTATGCCTAAATGGTTTGGCCTCCTCTCTCAATGGAATCTTGTGCTCAATGACACTTGTGTCAAATGTTTTGAGGTCTTCATATGTCCAAGAAAACACATCAGAAAATTCTTTTAATAACTCAGTATACTCGGCCCTCTGCTCCCTTGAGAAGCTGGTTGACAACTTGACCAACTTTGGATCCTTCTCTGTGCCAATATTGCACTCAGTTACATCAGCATCATCATTTGAGACTTTACCCTTTACTGCCACATCATTTTTTTCAAATAGTGTTTCCAAAGGAACTAGTCCCTTTGGGATGTGATTACTAGGCAATTGAACAATATGATGATTATCAATTTTGTACAAAAAAATATCAATATGAGGATCCTCTTCATAATCAGGATCTTGACCAATGTGTAATGCAAAAAACTCATCGACAGTCTCCAGGAACCTTTTGTTCTCAATATCATCTTCAAACACCTTCCAATGCTTGACATTGTCAAGTATAGAGGATCTATATTTCACTTCTACATCATACCTGAGCTTAGATGGCAGAGGGACTCTGAAATTACTTGTTGAAACAACTAGATAATCAGCCATGGCATTCTCTTCTCTTGGAACAAATGAGATGTTGAAAGCTAAGAAAAAACTCTCGACTAGATCCCAGACTTCATTCTATAACTTCTAAGCCGAGGGTGCTTGGCTTGATAAATATTTATGATCTAATGGACAATTAAATTAGCATCCCCAAACATCGATATCTCTTCAATTCCCATGTCTTTTGCAGCTCTCAAACCCAAAACAAGATCTTCATACTCTGTCATATTGTTGGTAGCTTAAAATTCTAAATTTTAGGACAGAGATATAATTTCTTGAACAGGTGAAACAAATACCACTTCAGCACCAACACCTTCTCTAGAAGAGGCTCCATCAAAGAACATATTCCAAACAGAAGTGATTGGAGGAGATTCTTCACAAAGAGTAATGGACTTTTTTCTGATCTCAAGAGGAGGTTCATGGGCATCGGTGAGATGCAATAAGTTGGATCCTAAATCGGTATCAAGTGCAAAGATAGGATGGTTGGTGGGATCTTCTTCATCACTAATAATGTATGCCAACTAAGATTCTTTGTACAGTCTTCTATATTCCCCACCAAAAATAGGGATGGTAGTATATGTAAGGTCCATCTGCAAGGTTCCTCCAAGTCCTTTTATCCAAGATCTTGACAGGAGCATGCCAAACTTGGGGGGGACATCAGCCACCATGATATCCATGACCACACTTTTCATGGGAAGCTAAAGCAAGGTCACAACTAGATCTTTGATGAACCCAAGACACTGCACTTTCCTTGAATCAAATGAATACAAATCATGATAATCTTTTATAATTTCTAATCCAAGTTCATTCATGACATTTTTGGGCATGAGATTATGAGATGCCCCTAAGTTCATCAAACAATTATGAAACACCTTTTCATGTATGTTCATAGATGTATAGAAGGGAGGGGATGAATCATATATATCTTCTATCATAGGAACTAAGATGACTGTTGGCATTTCTTCTTGGAGGTTTACTGAGTTTGTGGAATGACAAGATGGCTCAGGATCCAACAACTTAGAAAGGGATTTTTTGAAATCTTCGTTCTTGACTAGCTCTGAAAGGGGCACAGGGATCCTAATCTTTTGAATTTCATGCTCAAAGTTAAAATAGGAGGTGGGCTTCAGAATTTCTCTCACTTCTGGGATAGGACCTTTGGCTATTGGTGAGGGGTTATGTGTTTTCTTTTCCTTGCTTTTGTTTGTTTCATCTTTAACAAGCTTCTTTATTCTGGAAGGCTGATCAGGGACATTAGACTTCCCTTATTTCTTCTTAGACCTAAGGTTATATTTATTGGGACTATTATTGGTCTTCTCCCCTTCACTCAACTCATTTATTTGGTTGTCCATGAGGGATTCCTCATATGAAAACTAGGTCAAATGGGGAAATGGGGAGGTGTCTCCAAGGAAATGGATTTTAGGATCAAGCTCTTCCTCCTCTCCTTCTTCATTAGCAATGAGATTATTTTGGAGAGGGGTTTGTATTTTCTAATCATCCCTTTCTTTGTTCTGAGGCTCTCTTGGAAGTATTTGAGAGGTATTATTTGGTCTTCTGAAGTTACCTCAGTTATCAACATTTTGGGCACTCTTATAACCTTGCTTCCATTCAAATTTCATCTTCTCCATTTCTACAGAAAGATATTTCACCAACTTGGTCAATTCATCTACTTGAGGGTAGGATGTCGAGGAACCAGAGGTTGAATCTTCAGATATCCCCCTTCCTCTGTCTCTATCAGTTTTATTCCTAACTCTGTCAACTACCAATACATTGGATTATACTTCCAGGGATGCATCTTGCATATGAGCCAAGGAAGTAGCTCTTCTCTCTCTTAACAAGAGGTAGAAATCAGGGTCAAAAGCACTAGCATAAGTAATCTTGGCAGAGGCTTCTGTAGGCTTTATCTTAGCAGGAATCTTGTTATACATTTTTTTGAATCTTTTGGAGAAATCATAGACAAATTCTCCCTCCTTTCTCTTTAGGGACCCAAACTCTGTGATATAATAATAAAATCTTTTTTATCCCCCCACTGTCTCAAAAAAACATCATCTAAAGCCTCAATCCCAGCAATGGATCCAGGGGTCAATCCCCTAAACCATTTTCTAGCCTCACCATCAAGGATTTGGACAAAGACTCTCATCCACGCATCCTCGTTTTCAATATTTAGATTTTCTGCGTAACTGTAGAAGGCAACAAAGTTCTCTTCAACAGTTATGTTTTCTTCTCCAGTGAATTTGGGCATGTATTTTAGGTAATCTCTAGCAGGGAGAGAATTCATTGGCTGAGGTAAGATTAGAGGGGTATATCTTCCAGCCACTATGGCATCCATTTCCTTCCTGGGGGGACTAGAACTGACCATTGAGATATGAACTGGAGGAGAACCAGGAGGAGATGTAGCTTGAACAGGGGAAACTGGAACTGAGCTTCCAGGAGGAAAGGGAAACAATAGAGGATTTGGAGAAAAGGATATAGGGCTTTAGGGAACATAGGTTTCCCTCTTTGTAAAAGCAACAACTATAATAGGAGGAGGGCTAGAAAATCTTGGAGTGGGAAAATATCCAGGGGTCCTGGGTTCAGACCCGAGTACTGTTGGAAAACTGAGAGGGGGGGGGTGAATCAGTTATTACTGTGCTTAAACAATTATGTACATTTTAAACTCTTTACAGAACACTAAATGGTGATCACAATAATGCAGGGAAGTAAGAAATAGATGATTCAACATCAATCATACACATGAAATATACAGAGACAGATATTTCCTGAGGAAACCCATAAAGGTAAAAACCTCTTCTTGTTGATATGATAAGTAATATTTATTTTCTGTACATTATCATTCTTAGGAGCACCAACTCCTTTTGAGGCTATCACCTCTATTTAGAAGAAAAATCTTGTTGAGAGCACCAACTCTCTGGTTTCTCTACAACCCACTATAAGGAAGCACAAACTCCCTAAGTGTTCCAGTACCAACTTCCAGTTACACAGGAACCAACCCGTATAACAGAAAACAATAGTTCTCCCTTTCACCACCATACTTCCCTAGTTTTTCTTGCTACTACCAGATGGAATCTATGACTCCATGTGTTCAAGCACCCACTTGAAACTTTGAGGACCACAGTCCTACCTAGAACCTCCCTATCACCTTGATTATAAATCTTTGCTTACTGGACTCTATTATAGTGATACAATATTTATCAATGGCTTACCAGTATCATCATTGTTTTGCTACACTGCTCTGCTCTGCCTGCATCAGTGTCCTCCTCCATGCATACTAGCTTCTTTGTTCAGATTTTCTACTTCATTTCATGCTCTGTTGCATGCCTTCATTCTATGAGTTGCGCCTCTTCTGTGTGTTTCAGCTCCTCCACCTAGCATACTTCTACCTGCATGAATAATTATTAATAGCATCAACACCCTCTTCTGTGTTATGTGTATGTTTATCATGTCAAGTCCCTTGCCAGATCATCATTGTAACTCTTCGTCTTCTCTAGCAGTTATGCCGAATCTGTTCATCACCAGTGGTCGTTATCCTGAGCTTCATTAGCCTTTTCTGCTAGTGCGACTGTTAGGATATTTAGACACTTAGGAGTTAGTTAATATCTACTTGGTCTAATGTGTCGTTAGGTAAACGTGTGTTTCCTAGTGTGTTTCTTTAGTTTTCATTTGTAGTTAGGAAATCCGACGGTCACGATATGTTCCTGACATAGAGTGATTCAATGGTTCATACTCTCCTCGATCGTAATGGCCATTGATCTGTGGATTAACACCTAATTGGTCCATGAACTCTATTTAAATATCATGGAGGGTCATTTTCCGATGATAGATTGTGAGAAAATCTCTTGTAAAATCTCTCTATAATCTTTTTCTTTGCATTAATAAACTGCTCCAAGTGGTCGCATTGGCTAGGGTCGTGGATGTTTTCCCATAGGGGTTTTACCACATGAAAACATCGGTGTGTTGATCTTTGATTTGGTTATGTGAGTGGTTACTGATGGTGTTCGTCCTCTTTTGGAATGCCTGTGTTGTCGAACATGATATCAGAGCTTGTTTGAAGACTTGCTCTTGTTGTAGATTGAGATCATGAAGTCGAGTTGCCTCATCTCCATTTTCTATCATTTCCATATATTTTTGGTCTAATAGGACTGTTCCATTGCATCCGAAACACTTTTTTCAGTCAGGAACACTTTTTTTTCACTCGAAAAGGTTTCTGTTTTCCCAAGATACGGCCATTACAGTCAAGTCCAGAGGTATAAAGCTTGAATACGCATTTTTTAAATTTTTGCAAAGTTTTATTTTGGTTTGATATTATTTGTTTCTAGGTTGCTACTATTTTAGATCTGTGTATGATCTTTTCCCCATGCCCTATGTGATCTCAGCAAATCAGAAACGTATAGGAAAAAATGCATCTTCCAGGTAAGCTAACCAAGATCTAACCCTTGTTGTCATCGAGAAGCGAAATTTTTTTCTTGTATGAAAAGAGTTTTTTTTTAGCACGCTCTCCAAGGTCGTCTTCAAAAACAACAACAACACCCTCAATCCTCCTTCTGGAAATTACAATATCTTTTGCTAGACCATTTGGTTAAAAGTTTCCTTATTAAGTAAGAGGTCTTGAGTTCAAGTCTCTCTTTTGTTACTTTTTTTGAAAAAGTTCATGCTAAAATTGTAAAGTGTATTTCACTTCAAGTATAAAAGTGAATCACTATAAGTAGATTTAATATTTTATTTTAGAGTTATTTATTTTGCATGCATCTTTTTTTTGTAAAAGTGATCCCCACTTCTCTTTATAAAAGTGGGTCACTTCATAAAGCAACTTACACTACCACGTGGTCCCTTGGTTACCGTTTATGCCTTTTTTTTAAAAGGCATAACTCTCACATCCAAAGTTCGTTTTCAGTGCCGTTTTTTTTTAAACCACACAAATTTTTGAGTTATTTCCATTCATATCATTAGTTTCATTTTTTTAATCTGCATTATCTATATATTTAATATGGCTTCTACAAGTAATCTTTTACTTACCAGCACTAACTACTTCCAATGGAAATCTCATATGGAGGATTTATTAAGAAGCAAAGGCTTGTATTGGATTACCTTGGGAAAGGAAACAACACCCACTAATGTTGATAAGAAATCCAAATGGGATAATCAGAATGAAGAAGCACGTGGATTAATTAGAATGTCCATCTCTCCTGATTTAAGGTTCCACCTTTAATGACTTGATCAACACAAAGAAGCTTGGGACAAGATTGAACCTGTGTTTGGTAAACACAATATTATTCGAGCATGATAGTTATAAAATAAAGTACTGACTTTAAGTCCAAATGATTTTTCTTGCATTGAAGACTATCTATCTAAGTTTAAAACACTCAGAACTATATGTGCAGAATGTAAGATAAAGATAGAAGAAGATCGTTGCATCTATATTATTCTTTCTAAGCTAGGTATTGCATATTCTATGTTTGTACCTAAATTTTATGCCATGCAAGAGGCTCTAGGGGTAGCTTATCAAAAACCTTGTCTTGAGAACTTTTGTGATGCTTTGATTAGATAGCAAGATAAGCTTGTACAACTTGGAGTGATTAGCAATGCAGGTACCTCCAACAAAGCCTTAGTTGTCCATCAGAAAGATAAACCCAAGAATACCAAGAAGCAACATCCTCACCACAACAACAAGCAATATAAGGGTCCCAAACCCACTCAGGCAACTTCCGCTCCTAATGGTGACAAAGGAGAAAAATATAAAAGTAAGAATACTAACAGACATTGTAACTTTTGTGATAAATATGGTCATGATGAGTCCAAATGTTTCAAGAAGATGAAATCTTTAGAAGCAGTGATGAAGAAGCACAACATCAGTATTGATTCTACTTCTTCTTCTTCTTCTCATGGACATGCACTTTCTACTTCTGGTTTCTCCTTCAGTACAAATTCTACTTCTACTTCTACTTCTGATAAGTGCCTTATTGATTCTGGAGCATCTTATCATATGGCTAAGGATAGAGCCATATTTTCCACTCTAAATGAATGTAACACCAAGAAAATATTTGTTGGTGATTATAGATCTTTTAGTGTTGAAGGATTTGGAACAATTCAAGTAGAAATTGGTCATTTCAATGATGTATTATGTGTTCCAAGTCTTTCTTGTAACCTTCTATCAATATATCAAATCACTCATTCAGGTGAAGGTAAAACCATAGAGTTTTCACCTCACCAAGTTGTAATCAAGGATCTAAAAGATCCTAAGCATGTTATTGCAACTAGAAATGCTTATGATATTACCACGTTGTACAAATTTCACAACTTTGGGTCATCATCTTTTTCATCAGTTTTTGTTGCTCATAGCAATGACTTGAGCAAATTATGGCATGAGCGGTTTGGTCATCTAAACTATCGCTCATTGCATCAACTATGTAATCAACAGATGGTGACTAGTCTTCCTCTTGTTTCATGCAGAGATGGTGTTTGTGTCATTTTTGTTCTTGGCAAACATCATCGGGATAGTTTTGAAAAATGTGCCTCTTGGGACGCCTCGGGTCCTTTACAGCTTGTTCGCAGTGATTTGTGTGGTCCACTTTCTTCTCCTTCTTTTTCTGGGTGCAATTATTTCTTAACTTTCATTGATGACTTTTCCAGACGTAATTGGGTTTACTTCTTAAAACTTAAGAGAGAATTTTTTGACAAGTTTTTGGCCTACAAGGCCCTTGTAGAAAAGAAATCTAGACATCAAATTCAAAGGTTAAGAACAAATAATGGAGGCAAATATGTGAACAATAATTTTACAAGTTAATGCACTACACAGGGAATCCAAATGCAACAAAATGTTCCATATACACCACAACAAAATGGTGTTGCTGAGAGAAAGAACCACACATTAAAAGAAATGGCTAATTGTATGATCCAATCTAAGGGATTAAGTATAAAGTATTGGGCGGAATCCATCAACTTTGCAAATTACATAGTAAATCGCACTCCCACAAAGTCTCTTAAAAAAATAACACTGGAAGAAGATTGGAATAAAATTAAACCAGATGTAAGTCACTTTCGTGTATTTGGCAGTATAGCATGGGCTCACATTCCTAATGAGAAAAGGAAAGCATTGCAGCCTAAAAGTGAGGAGTGTATATTTGTTGGTTATTATGAAGATGTAAAAGGTTACAGAATTTTTCAATCCCATTGTAATGAAATTATTATTAGAAAAGATGTTAAATTTGATGAAAATCTCTTGGCCTGTGAGCCTAATTCGACATTTGTGCCTTCTATGGCCTGCGAGCCTAATTCGGTGGTTGTGCATTATTCTACCTATGAGCCATATTCAACGTTTTTGCCTTCTTTTGATCTGGTTTCTTCTTCAGATGATAACAATGAGGATGAAAATCCACCTTCGCCTACTCACCCTCCTCCAAATGAGTCCTTTGAACCTAAACCAACACCAGCTCCACCACTTCCTAGATGGGTCTGTTCAACATGAGAAGAAGTTGGTGATATTGTTGGTGATCCTTCAAATCAGTGTTAGACAGTATCATAGTGCCAGCGAGCCTCTTCTCTTTTGGCTCAAGTTTCATAAACTCATGATCTAGAGACATTTGCAGAAGCTTCAGATCATCCAAATTGGGATACAACAATGAATGAAGAGTATCATTCTTTAATGGAAAATGATACTTGGGATCTTGTACCTCTTCCAAAAGGAAGAAAAATTGTTAGATGCAAGTGGGTCTACAAAACTAAGTATGCATTTGATGGAAGTGTTGAAAGACACAATGCTCAGTTAGTTGCCAAAGAATTTTCCCAAGTTGAAGGAATTGACTATAATGAAATATTTTCCCCTGTAGCTAAAATGAATTTCCATCCACCTTGTTCTTTCCCTTGTTGCCTCACATAAATGGGAGGTCCATCAGATGGATGTTAAATCCTCCTTCTTGCACGAAGATTCATAAGAAGAAATCTACATGGAACAACCTACTGGCTATGTCCAGAATGACTCTAGCCTTGTTTTTTGCCTCAAGAAATAACTTAATGGTCTCAAGAAAGCTCCCTGAGCTTGGTATGACAAAATGGACATCTTTCTTATTTCCACTGGATTCTCTAGATGCCATTCTGATCCTAATGTCTATACCAAGAAAGTAGGAAGCGAACTCATAATCCTTATCCTTTATATTGATGACCTTATCCTTACTGGTAGTGACTCAAAACTTTTAAACCATATGAAAACCAGCCTTAAAAAGAAATTTGAGATGACAGACTTAGGCTTTTTGCACTATATCCTTGGACTCCAATTTTTGCAAATCAATGAAGAAATTTTTCTTTCCCAGTCTAAGTATGCCTATGACCTTCTTCGTTGCTTTCACATGGATGATTGTAAAACAACCCCTTTTCCCTTCCATTATCGAGTCAATCTTACTTCCACCTGTACTTCTCCTGAAGTTGATGCCACCCTGTACCGTCAATTAGTTGGTAGCCTCTTATACCTGACTCATACCCGTCCTGATATTTCCTTTGTTGTTGGTCTTGTTGCCTGGTATATGAAAACACCCCATGAAATCCATTGGAAAGTAGCTAAAAGGATACTTCTCTATGTCCATGGCATAGTTTAGTTCAGGATACATTACAATTCAGGGGGGACTCCTTTATTGGTTGGTTTCACTGATTCATATTGGGTCGGCGACCTGTTGATGGGAAAATTTGACCTGCCATCAACTAGAAGAATAGATCTGGTCTGGGGTTGTCTAAATAACCCAAGTTGTTTGGTGTAACCAATTATGACGGGTTTAATGGCTCTGTTAGCCAACTAAGGTCCTAAAATAAAGAAAAGAGGAAAACTATCTAATACTAAAACTATAATAATCTATGAACTTTAATCTAATTATTTACAAATATATATTAAATAGAAAAAGAAAATATGAACATATCACTTATGAACAGAATTTACAGGTTGCAAGTTTTAATGAAAGCCTTGCAAAATCAATGTAAAGATAATTTCTTTCAGAAGAAGATAAAGAAAGCACATTTTTTTTATTTTATGTTTTCTTAATTATAAATCTAATAAATCTTGAACTAACTAAGTTACGAAACACGGATGTACAGGTGGTCAAAGCCAATCTAAAATTTTCTTGTTTCACTAATAGGAAATTTAACAAAAAGAAAATAGAATTAAAGCTAACCTGAGTTTTATATCATGTCTATGTCTTATGTGCAATCCGATAATCCAGTTGTTCTTCCTATAAGAAAAATCTATAACAGGTCTATGATGATGTCTCCAAAACAAACTCCAGAGGTTTGTTGGCAGCCAGAATATGAGAACAAAATGATAGACAAGTATACACGATGATCTTATAATTATGAACGATCACAGTAATATAAATCTTAATGTAAAATGTTCATATTATCAATCAACTAACATCGGATAAAAATCATGATCTGATAATTGATATGATGATCACAGTGGTAATTAACTAAAACAACAATTAAAGACAACATTTTAAAATAACAAATAAAATGGAATATCACATGTCATTAAGACTAAATCTATACAATACATTACTATTCCAAAATAAGAGAAACAAAACATGAATGAGATGGCCTTCACATAGGTCTAAAGTTGAACTCTTATAAGTTGTTCCATTAAGTCCTGAAAATCATTTGTCCATAACATGTTCCAGGAAACGATGGTCTTCCCTTCTAAAATGAAGAGTATTTAAAGGGTTTTGAAATCCTAACTTCCTATCTCCCAGGATAGGATAGGATCTCATGAGATCAAAATATTACAAAAATAGAGGTCCTACAACCACCCATAACTGAGTTGGTTCTTTTAAAAAATAAAAGTCTTTTTACAAAAAATAAACAGAAAGGAAATACTAATCATCTAAATGAAAAAATCGAACATGTTTCCCCTCAGATGATCAGCATCAAGATCTACCATATCCTAAAAACAAAATAGGCATTGTTATAGAAAGATTTGTCTAACCATTATTATCTTGCACAGAGGGTCGTTTTCCATTTCCCTATGCAGACCTGTCATCCCTTTTTTGATGAATCCAGAGCCTAAAATATACATTTTTCCACATATACGCTCCCTATTAGCTATGCAAGATGCGTATACGTTGGCTGCTCCACTACAACCTGTGTACATCAGGATTTGTGCCAGAAAATACAAAAAAGAAGTCAGGTTCCCATGTCACAACAAGAGATCTTTGATCCTTGGCCTTCCATATACTGGAAACATTCTGAATCGGCCCTTCGATTGCATTCTGAAGGCTATAAAAGAACAATTCTAAGCTATGGAAAAGAGGAGAAAGTATTCAAATTTGAGAGAAAAGTTTCTCTGGAGAAATTACTTCATATTGAGTTTGCATCCCTTTTTCCCTCAAGTCTGAGCACAGTGTTCATCCCCCAAGCTCTTTCCCTATTGTTGAGAGAACCTCATTATTTCTCTCCTATGAGCTTGCCTTTGGTGGAGGATTGAAGAGGTGGACGCCTAGTTGGAAGGAACTTGGTTTCTTGGTTTCAAACCGTGCCAACACGGAAGTTTGTAATGTTGTCACTTCTGCTAATCAATTATTAATAGAAATACTCCTTTCCCATCCTATTGGTATATTGCAAATATATGATTATTATCCATGGGAATGTTTGTAATGTTTATTAATGGATTATGCTATTTGATGTGATAACCCCTTTATATTATCATTATGTACTTGTTATGCTCGTTTGTTAAGAACTTCTTGCAGGTATAAATACTTGGGTCAAAGTACTCAATGGTGGAACATCATCAAACGTTGGATTGAGGTAGGCCTCTTTCTTATCTTGCACATTAGTTTATATAGAATATGTTGGAATTGAGTTGATTTCTGCAGTCATATCTATCTATTGTGGTTTACCCTTGGCCATAGAGAGTTTTTCCCTCGTAACAGGAATAAGTTAGATATATTATTAACAACTAATTACTAATTTTTTATTTAAAAATGAATTCTCTACATAATCAAAATATTCTATAGCCAGTCTTGTCTTAGCAAATGAAATATAATTTCAAACTGATTCGATTCAAAATAGATAACATGAAAGTAATAAAAAAAAATCGTTTTACCATTTCAACAAATGACCAAAGCTGGATCATGGTAGCTTGGAATTGATTATGGCTTTAACATTGTTTGCAATTTTTATTATTATATTCCCTGTCATTTTAAGGCGCTTAACCTTCCTCTCTGCATCTACTCTAAGGCCTAGATTTTCTTGTTCTAGTAATTTACATTGAGTTGTGAGTGTTTTAATCTGAGCCTGAAGGATGGGAATATCTGTGTAATATCGTTCAATCCAAAGCATACAAAAGTCACACTGTACTGAAGGAACGACCTGTTGGTGAAATGTGTGTTCATGCATGACCATCTCAACTTTATCTGTCATTTTTCCTTGACCAAACCCAATCCTAGAGAACCCCTTCTCATTCTTAAGACATGGTGGCAGATTCATGACAAAGTCATAGGTTTCAACAGGACCAAACCCTTGACAATCTGGGTCTTCCAAAGCCAAGAAATCTTCAATTTCAAGATCTGAGACCTCATTGACCTCGATCGGGCTGATCGAGATCAAACGAGGTTTAGTTCGATTCCTCAATTTTTTTGAAATAAGGAGACCAACTCTTTTATTCTGAAACTCTAGAGCCATGTGTTTTTGTTTTGTTTGATTGCAAGATTTTTTGATACCATATTTCACAGTGGCGTTATGGCCAGCATCTAATTCATGCGTAGGGGTTTCACTCAACTCAAAACCAACAACTTGTTGCTCATGTGAAGACTGACTGGGCATTGCCTCATCTCGAGGGTTTCTATTTAGAGAGCCTGGCTTGTTATTTGAAATGTCAAACTGTTTCCTTATCATTGGTTCACCCAGAATAAGGGTATCTGCAGGAGTGGTTGTAGAAAAACCATTTATTGTTAAAAATCCATCCCAGCAATCTCCCACGATTGTCAAATGGTGAATCAACAAAATTTTAATCAAGCCATGGTGAAAACGACTAGAGTTGAGGCTCTGTCTCTTATACCTTTTAGACATTTTGTACAAGATTCTCAATAGATAGAAGGGCACATTTAATTAAAAACCTATAAAATACATAAGCAGTCATATATGATAGAGAAAAATTAAACCATAACGACCCTCACAGGTCACAAATTGTTTGAGGATCCACAGCAGGCCATGCCACCTAGATTTAACCAAAGCAATAGGGATACTTTTTTCACAACAATTGATTTTCTTGGAGGTCATGAAGAGGTTCCATGGCACTTCTTCAATCTTCTAGTTTTTGAACCATTTCTCACCGGTGGATGGAAGCCCTATGGCTTCACTCAAAAACTCCTTAGTTACCTCTAACTGGATATCTCCAATTTTTTCACTACACCCATCGAAAGTCTGTGCAAATTCCCTAGCCACACAAAGTTTATAACCTTCGAATCTTTTGATGAAGGCATCCCAACCCTAAAATTTTAAATCTTCAATTGCATCATCGTGATAGAGCAGTGCATGGAAGCTATTCAACTCCAATCGAACAATAAGAGACATCAAAAATATGCTCAGACTGTAGCAAGGGTGACTCAAAACAGTTCTGGGTTTGGATGGTAGGAGAAAAAGAAACAAATCTGAATGGATAAAATGGAAACAAACAAGGCGAAGCCTCTGTGTGATCATAGTATGAACATTGAGGGTTCGGTCTTGATGCTAAACCATTCCTGGTAATGAAAACCTTGCATACAGAGCTTGAAAACCTATAACCCGTGATGAAAGGCTTATTAATTCACTTTGCTAGAAAGATGGATTAAGTACAGGGTACAATGGTTGCGCATTAATTTCCAATGACATAGCACAACCATAGTTTTTTCAATAGGTTCAAATATATCAAAAAGAAATTCTCATAATTTAAATGTAAGACCATTTAAGCATACAAAAATTATATTAATACCCAAAACATTCCATAGGTAAGTCATTCAAGTGTTAGATTTAGATTGGATATTAGCATGATGATCTTCCAAAAGAATGCCCTATATAGAAAACATAATATGAAGATAAGTTTCCATGTTTGATTCATGCTTTCAGTCGTGAATCAAACATGAAAACAAAATGAAAACGCAAACTTTAAGGAATTAATGAGCATCTTTTATAATCCAGTAATCATCTCAAAATGAAAATATTTACAAGAGGAGGTGAAGGCAGCTACAAAAAGTGTAGTTTGTTCAAATAATGAAATCGTGTAGGGTTGCCAACAGTGGTGATGTACTGGGAAAAGTAGTTATCTCTGCATCACCAGAGATTTAATGTTAGGACATATCAAAATTATTAAAAATTAAAGAACACTCGACAACAATTCAATCATCTCGATCAAACTCAAAAAATCACACAGTCTAGTGTCAGATGTGTTTATGTCCAAATGCAATCTGGTGACAAGCTTTAATTTCGAGTGAGACGATGCTTTAGAAAAAGACTCCAATACTATTGACAGGGCCACTACTGCCAACAGGTGTCCATAGCCTCGATAGGGATGTCAATTAACCCACTCTGACACCTCTATCATGTCCAAGAAATATCAATTCAAGATGAAGGACGTTTTACGATTAACAACATAAAGCTATACCTAATAATTTTCTTGAACCTGACATTGCTTCGCTACTAGTGGGCCTATTCAATACCCCAATGAAGTTGCCTTGGCATCATGCATGCATTTACCCACTGCCTGTAGACATGTTCAATATCTCGGTGGGTTTATAGACACTTCCCACACTTTTCAGTTCTTTTAGCTCTCTAGAAGTTATTTACAATTTGACATAATCTTTATGATCTTTAAGAGAGTGGGGTGATGTTGAAAATTTTCAGATTTCAAAACACTTGATATTTCACCACTTAATTTTTCGCTTGACAACCTTCATCATGATCTGAACTTAGTTTTTTTATAAAAATAACTTTTCAAGGACATGAAGGCATGCTTGAGTTGTTTTCTTTAAAAACAGGGACAGCGTATAGAGTTTTAATGATGATCATTTATGCTCATGATTATAACGTGAAACCAGGAAGACTATTTTGAACAGAAAATTTCCTTTGCTAGTCTGAGTTTTGGCAATTTACAGCACTGATGCTTTGAAATGACCTCGACTGTTTCTTTATGATGTGCCATATGGTTTCCTTTCATGAACTAAATGGTGAACTAGACATAAATTTATTCAGAAAGCAGTGAAAACCAACAAAATGAAAAGAACCAAAATCAAAAGACAAAAAAGAAAACTAAAGAAGAAAAATATGTATAGAGAGATGTGTCTGGAATTATCGAGAGAAATATCTTTTGAGAGCTTGGCCATTCACTGGGAAAGTGTCTGGTTATCCCTCCAAATTGTGCAAACAGAAAGAGCTAGAACCTAGTTTCTCAGCAATTACAAACGGTCCTAGTGACAGATTCTGGAACTTGGTGTGTTCCTCCTTTCCCTCATGCGGTTTATCCCATTTGAGAACCAAGTCTCCTACCTTGAAGTTCCTATCTGAAGAAGAGTTTGAATCAAACCAAATGTTTACAATCTGTTGATGCTGATCCATCTTCTTTTTTGCTTGCACTCTTACTTCCTCCAATTTTAATAAGGCATTTATTCAACTTTCCAGAGGAGGGCAGACCTCTTCTTCAACTTTATGCGATAATTGCAGAGACGGAAGTAAAACATGAGGAGGGAGGATTGCTTCTCCTCCGTAGATGAGAAAGAAAGGGGTGTTACCAACATAGGTTTTTGGTGTCACTCTATCAGCCTAGAATGCATTAAATAGTGTGTTGTGCTAGTTCTTGTGATTTTTAGAAACAATCCTCTTAATGATCTTGATCAGATTTTTGTTTGTTGATTCTGCTAGACCATTTCCTTGAGTGTAGTAGCTAGCAGAAAATTTCAATTTAATCCATTTTTCTAAGGCAAACACATTCATATCCATGGATGAGAAATAAGATGTGTTATCGAAGACTAAACATTCGGGAATGCCGAATCGAGTAATGATATGCGTATTAAGGAAAGATACTACCTGATTCATGTTTACCACTTTCAAAGGTGCATCTTCAGACCACCTAGTAAAATAATCCGTTGTTGTAATGATATACTTGTGCTATTGTGAAGAAGAAGGTTTAATTGGTTCTATGATGTCAAGACCCCACTGCTGAAAAGGTGAATCCATAGTAACAGGCTGCAAAGGAAATGTTGCCTTTTTTACCCGTTCTGTAGCCTTTTGGCAGATTATACATTTACGACACAACGCATGGGCATATTTAAACAAAGTGGGCCAATAGTACCCATCTCTTAATACTTTGTGAGTCGTAGTTTCTCCACCAAAGTTTCCACCAACTTCACTTGCATGAATTTCAAACAGTACTTTTTCTGATTCATCCTTTTCCAAACAATGCATAAGAACATCATCAAAATTCCTTCGAAACAATACATCATTTATTAACTGGAAAGATGCAGATTTTAACCTAAGTGCTCTTTTGTTTTTAGGATCAAGATAGCAAGGAGTAGATCCATGTGTTAAATAAAATTTAATATCATCATACCAAGAATTAGCAACAACTTGTGTACAACTGATTTGTTTCTCGTTGTGTTGATTTACAGTTGAGATGTTAAGTTGACTTTCCTGGCCTTTAACTGAATCAACCACTAGTTTTCATAGGCCTTGACCTGTAACAATTTGTGCAGGAGTTATTTTGAGGTCATATTATTGTAATGACATCATCCAATTTTCCTGTTTTTCACCCAATTCCTTTTGTACTAACAAGTTTCTCACAACATAGTAAGGAACAATGACTTTAGATCTGGATTTCAGCAGATATGACCAAAATTGTTTCACTTCTTTAAAAACAACATATGTCTGTTGATCTACAGCTGTGTAATTCAAATATGCCCCTTTGAAGGCTGAGCTCATGAAGGCAATGGGTATTTCATTGCTTTCAGTGTTCTTTTGTGTTAACACAACAACATAAGATTTGTCAAAGGCAAAAGTGTAAAGAGTGAAATCGCGAGAGAAATCAGGACTCATCAAGGAAGGATCTTATATTATTGATTTTCTAATAGAATCAAAACCTTGACTTTCTTGGGGTCCCCAATGATACTGAACATTCTTTTTAATTAAATTATGTAAAGGTCTTACCATTTCCGAGAAACTTGGGACAAATCTTCTGACGAAATTAATCTTGCTTAAAAAGGACTGCATGGATTTTTTGGAGGATGGAGGAGGGAGTTTAGCAATAGCTTGGGTTCTTTCTGGATCGATAATCATTCCATATTTGGACACTATAAACCCAAGTAGATTTTCTTTCTCTACTGCAAAGACTGATTTCTTAGGGTTGAGAGATATGCCATACTTGCGGCACCATTCTAGGACAGCCCTAAGGTGAGACAAGTGGTCTTTCTTGTTTTTAGAGAAAACAGTAAGATCATCAAGATAGACCACTACTACTTGATTTATGAGACCACAAAACGCAATGTCCATTTCTCTTTGGAAAGTGGTCCCGACATTTATAAGCCCAAAAGGCATCTTCCTGTAGGCATAAGTGCCCCATGGGGTACGAAAAGTGGTTTTAAGCTGATCCGAGGGAGACATGAGGACATGGTTGTATCCCGAAAAACCATCTAACAAAGATAGTCTTTCTGAAATAGATACCCACTGAAGAATTTGTTCCATTGGAGGAATGGAATAGTTATCTTTATTAGAGGCTCGGTTCAAGTTACGAAAGTCGACACAAAGTCGAATTTCACCATTTTTCTTCCTTACAGGAACTAGAGTAGACATCCATTGTGTGTGTATCACCGAGAAGATTATTTTTGCATTTAGTAATTTATTCATTTCTTTCTTGACAGTGGGTTCTAATTTGGGGTGCATCTTTCTTAATTTTTTCTTAAAAGGTTGAGTTTGGGGTTTCATGGGGATTACATGTTGTATTATATTAGGGTCAAATGTTTTCAAATCATCATATGTCCAGGAAAAAACGTCTTTAAATTCTTTAAACAATTTTATAAATGCATATTATTCTTGCTCGAAGAATCTCGTTCTCAAATTAATATTTTGAGGATTTTCCTTAGTTCCTAAATTTACCATCTCATAAGTCAAAGAAGAATTGTTCCTTTTACAATTAATTGACCCTCTAAACTTATAATGCAAGTCATAAAACCTCTCTAGTCTTACAACAGATCTGGGAATAGATTTTACCATATCAGATGTCGTTTTAGGAGATCTAGGATCTGATATTACCGTGAAGTTGCGGAGGTTTTCATCATGAGTGCCTTCATCGATGACTGCACCTTGGAAGGTGTCCTCCATATGCAAGAAGTTGATGATTTGTTGGTCATCGTCGAACACTCTCCAATTGGTGATGTTGTCCGAGATCGATGGCTTGAATAACAATTTAATCGAAAATGCATAAGGAGAAAGACCTTATGCAGGCAATAGTTTAGAAGCGACATTAGCCAATAAATCAGCCTCTAGATTACTTAGTCTAGGAATGGAATTTATGTTAAATCTTGAAAAATTTTGCATTAAACTCCATACCTCAGTCTGGTAACTTTTCAGATGTGGTGATAAGCAATGTATGGAGTTCCTTACTCGCCTAACCAAGATCTCTGGATCACCGAATACCATTAAATTTTGTAAGTCCATATTGAAAGATTTCTTAAGCCCTTGTAAAAGTGCTTTGTATTCAGTGGTGTTATTAGTGCACTCAAACTCTAATCGACTGGCAATGAAATTTTTATTACTTGCGGGATCTATGAGTACACATACTGCATCGGCTCCTTCTTTGGATTTGGATCAATCAAAGTACAACGACCAGATCTGAGCTTCATCGGTAGTGTTTTTCACACTTGGCAAAGCTGATGACTGAGTATAGGTCATAATATCTTATTCCTGCCCTGGATTAGTGATAGGGAAACTTTCGATCATGTAGTTACCAAAGAATTTATCCATTCCCTGCATTTCAAATGAATTAGTAGATGCGGTAAAAGGTTTGTTTGCATCATTTAGATATGTAACGGTGTGATTGAGATAGAGTTCATGATTTATCCTAATTTTATTAGGCTTTCCATTTTTTGGCAGCCACAAATGAGACCAATCTATGATAAAGTAACCATGCAATTGTTCGGACCCGTCTCTACTTAAAAACAAACCATAGACTTCAGGGATGTCAACAACAATGATGTCAATAATTTGGTGAACCTTAGGATTAGAATATAACCTAACCAGAACATTCTTAAGTTCATCGATTACCTTAATGTTCGTCTGATCAAGCTGAATGATTTTGAGGTTGGAAGGTTGAACTTCTGTGTCGATTTTTTGACAAACAGATAAAGGCCTCACATTTGATGATGCACCAGAATCTACCATGCAATTATGTACATTCCTATTAAAAATTTCAAAAGTTATTAAGAAAGGCAGGACATTTTTATGAGCGTTAACAACAGAATTCTGCTGATTTTTTGTCGTTGTCCCTGAAACAGTTTTATCTACATTTGATACAGTTTTTTCAGCTAAATCCCTTTTATCTAGGTGTTCATATGTGGTTTTAGTTGGGATATTTTTAGTTGTCTTAGAACCAATTTCTGCAGTTTTCTTGATGCTAGCATTGTTGTTCTTACTGTTTTCCGCTACACTTTGAAGCATTTTCTGCAGAATAAGACCAAATTTCAGCAACTCGAAAACAAAAATATTAGCCCTCAGTTTTTTCATATCTTCAATTAAGTCGTATTCTAAAATGGAGGCTAATAAAAAAAAATTAATTTCATCTTGCTTCGATTGATTTGGAAGCACATTATTACTTGCTTCAGAAGAAAGTTTGTTCTGTGTTTTGCTTCTTGTGTTGTAGGGGTGGACAGTTTCAAAGTTTTCTTGAAAAATACTGTCAGAGAAGTGACCGAAGATATTGGGGGATGATTCTTCCTCTTTCGTTACTTCTTCCTCAACTACGTCTTCAGAAATTTCAGGAGGTGCAGAAGCAGAATTATCATGTGCTTCTAGAATGGTTTGCAAAGCATACTCCAAGATTTCAAAATTTAGACCTTTAGTGGTCAGGTTTGGCCAATTGGGAGGAAAAGGTTTTATAAAAGGAAGTTTAAGACTTCCTTTGCTTGAGGATGCCTCCTCTACTGATCTCTTCAATTCTATGACTTTATTTGATAGTTTTTGGAAAGATTTATGCAAGCTTTCTAAGTCTAAAGTTTCTAGTTGACTTTTGGCTTGGGGAGGCCTAGTAAGGATTTCTATTTTCTTTTTAGAGGATGGAACTATTTTAGTTTCACTATTGTATTTTAAGCTTAATATATCCTTTTCAATTTGGCTTGCCTCCTCAAAGGCTTCTAGTAGTGTGCTCTTCTTAGACATTTTGACCCAAATTGCTATGTTATTATGTAAAGCTTTGGTGTAATATGCGACAAATAGACTTTCAGCGAGCATTGGATCTGTGGGAATTCGGTTCTTTAACATCATAAATCTCTGGTTAAAATATTTTACTTTCTTATTAGGATTCATTTTTAGGTTGGAGAGCTCCATAACCAAGACTTTGGGAGATTTATCATCTCCAAATTTCTCTAAGAAACAGGTTTCAAATTTGTCCCAAGAGACAATGGATTGCGGTTGTTGGGAAAAATATCATGTGGAGGCATTGCCCTCAAATGTATAAGGAAAGAGTCTATAGACTACATCTTCGTGCCCTACATTTCGGAGTCTAATGGCCAACATAAGCGTTATTATGTGATCCTCAACAGATTGTTTAGAAATTGGGTCAAATTTAGGCAACCATTTTTTTGGGTGTTTTGGTAATGGGTGTTGAGGTCCAGGTACAACCATGGCATCTTGATCAGGACAAGGTCTGGGGGGGTTTTTTTGGTTGTCCATGGGTGTTGGTGGTTTCGAAGAATGAGATGATTCAAACGAGGAACTGCCTTCGTCATATGACTCTCGTCCTGAAGAGGATGGAGATAAACCAGGTGGGGAAGGTGGGATACCAGATCCTCTTGCTCTAAGGATAGGTGTTTGGATAAGATTGGTATTATTATCACCTAAAAAATTATCAGGCAGACCAGTGCCTTGAAGTTGTTCTTGGATATCCGAGAAATCTAAGGGTTGGTTAAGAGGCCTTCCCAGTTGTCTGATACAGGCTAAGGCACTATGCGTCCTTATGAGTGACTGGAGAACAATTTCCTAGATGTCGTCCCCTTAAGGAACTGATGTTACTAGTTCAACAGGAATCTCAAGGTTCACGTTAGAGGTAGTTGTTGTTTCAAGTGTAGCATTGTTGTCTAAGCAACTACGTGTTATGATAGGGGACCAAGTGTGTGGGGGAAGATTCTTGCGACCTCCTCATGCCATTAATTGAAATCAGGCCCTCCTTCTAGTGCCATTTGTTGATGGGCAAATTTGACCTGTTGTAAACTAGAAGAATAGATCTGGTCTAGGGTTGTCTAAATAACCCAAGTCATTTGGTGTAACCTATTCTGATGGGTTTAATGGCTCTGTTAGCCAACTAAGGTCCTAAAATAAAGAAAAGAGGAAAACTATCTAATACTAAAACTATAATAATCTATGAACTTTAATCTAATTATTTACAAATAAATTAAACAGAAAAAGAAAATATGAACATATCACTTATGAACAGAATTTACAGGATGCAAGTTTTAATGAAAGCCTTGAAAAATCAATGTAAAGATAATTGTTTTCAGAAGAAGATAAAGAAAGCACTTTTTTTTTTCTTAATTATAAATCTAATAAACATTGAACTAACTAAGTTATGAAACAAGGATGTACAGGTGGTCAAAGCCAATCTAAAACTTTCTTGTTTCACTAATAGGAAATTTAACAAAAATAAAATAGAAATAAATCAAACCTGAGTTTTATATCATGTCTATGTCTTCTGTGCAATCCGATAATCCAGTTGTTCTGCCTATAAGAAAAATCTATAACAGGTCTATGATGATGTCTCCAAAACAAAGTCCAAATGTTTGTTGGCAGCCAGAATATGAGAACAAAATGATAGACAAGTATACACGATGATCTTATAATTATGAACGATCACAGTAATATAAATCTTAATGTAAAATTTTCATATTATCAATCAACTGACATCGGATAAAAATCATGATCTGACATTTGATATGATGATCACTGAAATGACAATTAAAGACAACATTTTAAAATATCAAATAAAATGGAATATCACATGTCATTAAGACTAAAGCTATACAACACATTACTATTCCAAAATAAGAGAAACAAAACATGAATGAGACAGTGTTCACATAGGTCTAAAGTTGAATTGTTATAAGTTGTTCCATTAAGTTCTGAAAATCATTTGTCCATAACCTGTTCCGAGAAAAGATGGTCTTCCCTTCTAAAATGAAGAGTATTTAAAGACTTTCTAAATCCTAACTTCCTATCTCCCAGGATAGGATAGGATCTCATGAGATCAAACTATTACAAAAATAGAGGGCCCACAACCACCCCTAATTGAGTTGGTTCTTTTCAAAAATAAAAGTCTTTTTACAAAAAATAAATAGAAAGGAAATACTAATCATCTAAATGCAAAATCGAACCTGTTTCCCCTTAGATGATCAACATCAATATCTACCATATCATGAAAATGAAACATGAATAAGTTAGATATATTATTAACAACTAATTACTATTTTTTATTTAAAAATGACTTGGCTACAAAATTGAAAGATTATGTAGCCAGTCTTATCTTAGCAAACAAAATCTAATTTCAAACCGTTTCGATTCAAAATAGATAACATGAAACTAATAATAATAATAATAATAATAATAATAATGTTTTACCATTTCAACAAATGACCAAAGATGGATCATGGTAGCTCGGAATTGATTATGGCTTTAACATTGTTTGTGTCTTTTATTATTATATTCCTTGTCATTTTAAGGCGCTTAACCTTCCTCTTTGCATCTACTCTGAGGCCCGGATTTTCCTGTTCTAGTGATTTACATTGAGTTGTGAGTGTTTTAATCCGAGCCTGAAGGATGGGAATATCTGTGTAATATAGTTCAATCCAAAGCATACAAACGTTACATTGTATTGAAGGAACGACCCGTTGATGAAGCATGCGGTCATGCATGACCATAATAGCTTTATCTTTCATTTATCCTTCACCAAACCCAATCCTAGAGAACCCCTTCTCATTCTTAAGACATGGTGGTAGATTCATGACAAAGTCATAGGTTTCAACAGGACCAAACCCTTGACAATCTGGGTCTTCCAAAGCCAGGAAATATTCAATTTCAAGATCCAAGAGCTCATTGACCTCGATCGGGCCGATCGATCTCAAATGAGGTTTAGTTTTATTCGTCAATTTTCTCAAAGTAAGGTGACCAAATCTTTTTTTCTGAAACCCTAGAGCCATGTGTTTTTGTTTTGTCTGATTGCAAGATTTTTTGATACTGGATTTCACAGTGGCATTATGGCCAGCATCTAATTCATGCATAGGGGTTTCACTCAACTCGAAACCAATAGCCTGTTGCCCATGTGAAGACTGACTGGGCGTTGCCTCATCTCAAGAGTTTCTATTTAGAGAGTTTGGCTTGTTATTTGAAATGTCAAATTGTTTCCTTATCAGTGGTTCACTCAAAATAAGGATATCTACAGGAGTGGTTGTAGAAAAACCATTTCTTGTTAAAAATCCATACCAACAATCACCCACGGTTATCAAATGGTGAATCAACAGGATTTTAATCAAGTCGTGGTGAAAAAGATAGAGTCGAGACTCTATCTCTTATACCTTTTAGACATTTTGTACAAGCTTCTCAATAGATAGAAGGGCACATTTAATTGAAACCCTATAAAATGCATAAGTAGTCGTATATGATAGAGAAAAATTAAACCATAATGACCCTCACAGGTCACAAATTGTTTGAGGATCCACAACAGGTCATGCCACCTAGCTTTAACGAAAGAAATAGGGATACCTTTTTCACAGCAATTGATTTGCTTGGAGGTCATGAAGATGTTCCATGGCACTTCTTCAATCTTTGATTTTTTGAACCATGTATTACCGGTGGATGGAATCCCTATGGCTTCACTCACAAACTCCTCAGTTACCTCTAATTAGATATCTCTAATTTTTTCCCTACACCCATCGAAAGTCTGTGCAAATTCCCTAGCCACACAAAGGTTATAACCTTCGAATATTTTGATGAAGGCATCCCAACCCTAAACTTTTAAATCTTTGATTGCATCATCGTGATAGAGCAATTCTTGGCAACCATTTAGCTCCAATCAAACAACAAGAGCCATCACAGATATGTCCAGACTGTAACAAGGGTGACTCAAAATAGTTCTAGGTTTGGATGGTAGGAGCAAAAGAAACAAATATGAATAGATAAAATGGAAACAAACAAAGCGAAGCCTCTGTGTGATCATAGTATGAACATTGAGGGATCGGTCTTGATGATTAACCATTCTTGGTAATGAAAACCTTGCGTACAGAGCATGAAAACCTATAACCTATGATCAAAGGCTTATTAATTCACTTTACCAGCAAGATGGATTAAGTACATGGTACAATGGTTGTGCATTAATTTCCAATGACATAGCACGACCATATTTTCTTCAATAGGTTCAAATATATCAAAACAAAATTCTCATAATTTAAATGTAAGACCATTTAAGCATATAAAATTATATCAATACCCAAAACATTCCACAGGTAAGTCATTCAAGTGTTAGATTTATATTGGATATTAGCATGATGATCTTTCAAAAGAATTCCCTATATAGAAAACATAATATGAAGCTATGTTTTCATGTTTGATTCATGCTTTCAGTCATGAATCAAACATGAAAACAAAACAAAAACACAAACTTTAAGAATTAATGAACATCGTTTATAATCCAGTAATCATATCAAAATGAAAATATTTAAAATATGAGGTGAAGGCAGCTACAGAAAGTGTAGTTTGTTATTCAAATAATGGAATCGTGTAGGGTTGCCAACACGACCCTGATGATCGAAAGTCTACTGCAAGTTATGTTTTCATCCTTGGTTCAGTACGTGTCACTTGGGCCTGTAAGAAACAACAGGCTATTGCACTTTCTTCAGCAGAAGCAGAGTACTGAGCAGTGGTAAATGCAAGTCAGGAATCCTTATGGCTTCGACAGATCCTTTCAGAGTTTGGATTCCAGCAACAACATCAGACTGGCCTTTGGTGTGACAATCAGAGTGTCATCAAGCTTGCCAAATACCTAGTTCAACATCAACGTAGCAAACATATCGATCTACACATGCACTTCATTAGAAATCTCATTCATTATCAAGTTATTGAAGTGCTCTTTTGTCCTACAAAAGATCAAGTTGCAGACATTTTCACAAAGTCTCTTACAGAAGTGAAGTTTTCCAAACTTCGATCTATGTTAGGAATTCAGAAAGTTGTCATTAAGGGGGGATAGGCTCTAATGCCTCCTTCCTTCTCCTATTGTATCACTATTGTAAATCCTTCAATCCTATCCCAAGTTGTTCTTAAGGGGGGATGTTAGGATATTTAGACACTTAGGAGTTAGTTAAGATCTACTTGGTATAATGTGTCATTAGGTAAAAGTGTGTTTCCTAGTGTGTTTCTTTAGTATGCATTAGTTTCCATTTGTAGTTAGGAAATCCGATGGTCATGATATGTTCCCATCATAGAGTGATATGGCAGTTCATACTCTCCTCAATCTTAACGACCATTGATCTATGGCTTAACACTTGATTAGTCCATGATCTTTATTTAAAGAGCATGGAGGGTCATTTGACTATGATTTATTGTGAGAAAGTCTCTTGTAAAATCTCTCTGTAATCTTTTTCTTTGCATTAATAAACTGCTCCAAGTGGTCACGTTGGTTGGGGTCATGGATGTTTCCCCATAGTAGTTTTACCACATGAAAACATCGGTGTGTTGATATTTGATATGGTTATGTGAGTGGTTACTGAAGGTGTTCGTCCTTTGTTGGAATACCTGTGTTGTCGAATAACGACCCTTCATCTTATCTGTGACATTGAGCTTATCCTCTCTGTTACAGTTATATTCTTTGATGCTTTTCCATCTGTCAATTGTCTCTATGATGAGTCTTCATTCCACTGGTAGTTAAATCGAGACTCTTCATCTCCTCTAGTGATCACCCTCAGATTCTTCGAATTCTCTGGTAGATGCAATTAGTCATTTTCTCCAGTTATAATCATTCTATCTCTAGCAATTACTGAGAGAACCTCTATGCACTCATGCCTTTGGTGCCTTTTCCCTTCCTGAGAAAACTTCATAGTGGGCATTATATTTTCTAGCTAATCCCCTTCCTTTCACATGTCCATAAGTTGTGACCACTCGCTAATCAAAAGTCGTTTCGTGATTTTGCATTTCGTGATGTCGACTGCGAGTCACCTCAATTTCCCCAACTCGTGAAACTCCAAGGTGTAGCCTAGCAATGCTAGCTCCTTCCCTTCTTTTCCACTAATGTGACCACTGGCTGTGACCACAACCCTATTCGAAAATGAATTTCACGATTTTGTATCTCCGATGTGAAGCCTAGCGACATGCTAGCTCCTCCCTTAATCCAATGACAATGAGACCTTGGCTATGACCACGAACCAAAAATTTGAGCTCTTTGCGTTTCACGAGATTTATAACTTAGTTTGCAGAGTCATATCAATGATCCACAATGCTATACCACAATCAATGACTATGATCAAATCGCAACCTTGCATGTCAGGTGTTTGAATGTGAGCCAATCCTGACTCTTCCAAATCCTGATTCCTAATTCAGTGCTCTGTGTCATATCGATGGCCCACAACCCTCTGTGATCCAATGGTCTAGATCTTATTGGGACTTCACGTTTCGCAAAGATGTGCTACGAGTTTCCTCGATTATCCCAACTCGCAAAATCCAAAATACTCCATATCATATCAACGGTCTAGATCTCTCCTTTTGATCGATGACTATGATCAAATCATGATTTCACATGTCGGGCATTTGGATGTGAGTCAACCCTAACTCTCCCAACTTTCAATTTTCCGAAACCTACTCTAGATCAATGGCCCAGATCATTTCGTGACTTCGCATTTCCCGATTTCCTACAACTCTCACATTTGACTTCTCCATCTCACGAGTTAGTGAAATGTTGATCTCTCACCACATGTCCTATGGATCCATCGGCTCATCTCTCATAGTGAATTCACATTTCACGGAGTTGGAGGATGGTTCTTGGCCATTATCCTCTTCACATTTATACTGGATCCAATGGTTGCTAGTCCTTCGCACTTCGATCCGATGGTTGAGTTCTAATATCCTCCTCTGTGTGTTCCTCTTGTATGGAATTTGATCTGACAGTCCATATCATTCACAGTGCTTGATCCAATGGTCATTTTTGCTCCTCCTCCTAAGCTTTGGCTTTCTCAAATCTCTAAGTGTCAAAGGCTACGACCTTTGATCCTTCTGAGAGCCTTGATGTATGGGATCTCGTCTACGCATCTCAGAATGCTATCTCTCCCGAGCTTTGGAAAAATTTACCCTCGACCCTAGTGCACACTTGCGCTCTGCGTGAAAATTTTCACTATCTGCATGCAACTCTATACTATCTCGTTTGAGCTTCTTGAGCTTTCTCATCTGCGTCTTCCCAAAATACTTTTGGTTCCCACCTAGCACATTCTTCCTTTCTCATCTTCTAGTCTCTCTATCTTTGGTTCACTTTTGTTCTTTCCTATGAACATGCCATCATCGTTGTTGTTCTTTCCATCAATGACAAGCACACTCTTCCTGTAAACATGCCAACAATATCCCCCTTTGGCATTGATGGAAACCCTGAACGAATGTATTATTCTACTTATACCTCCAACTATAGAATCCACATATTTTCTCCCCCTTTGACATCAATGTCAAACAAAACATGCTCCCCCTAAGCTGTTGCAGTAATTTTTGGAGGTATCAGATATTTAACCAACACATACTCCCACTGATAGGATGGACTATTTTAACTTGATAACAGGGTCACGCCCAACTTCTAGCATAGATATTCAAACTAAGCTTTTGCAAGTGGTTTAGTGAAGATATTAGCAATTTGATCTTTGGATGGAATATAATGCAAAGAAACCATAGAGTTGGTTACATGTTCCCTCAAGAAGTGATACTTGATGCATATATTATTGGTCTTAGAGTGAAAGACAAGATTCTTTGACACACTAATTGCACTGGCATTATCACAATGGATTGGGATCAGTGTAGTATATTTTACCTCCATGTCTGCAAGTGTCTGAATCATCCACAATACTTGGGTACAACAAGTGGCAGTTGCAATGAATTCAACAACCGTAGTTGATAGGGAAATGGAACCTTGCTTCTTGCTCAACCATGCTACAAGGGAATCTCCTAAGAAGAATGCACCCCCACTTGTGATTTTCCTTTCATCTACATAGTTAGCCCAATCAACATATGAATAGACTGATAGTTGAAAATTCTGATTCCTAGGATACCATAGACCATAGTTCATTGTTCCTTTCAAGTATCTGAATATTCTTTTGGAAGATAACAAATGACTCTGTTTAGGTGCAGCCTGATACCTTCCTACCATTCCAACAACATGCATTATGTTTAGACAGGATGTTGTGATGTACAATAGGCTGCCTATAATAGACCTATATGAACTCTGATCAACATCATTTGAGTCATCATCCTTTCTTAACTTGCATCCAGTGACCATAGGTGTGCTCATAGGTGTAGAATCTTCCATTTGAAACCTTTTCAATATTTCTCTTAGATATTTCTCCTAAGAGAGAAATATTCCTTCAGAACCCTAAGTAATCTACAGACCAATAAAAAATGATAGTTCCCCAATCATAGACATTTCAAATTTAGACTGCATGGAAAAAGAAAACCATTGTACCAATGAAGCATTATTGCTTTCAAAGATGATTTCATCTACATAGACCAACAGAATGAGAAAATCATTACCCTATGTCTTGATATATAGATTGTTGTCAATTCTTCCTCTCTTGAACCCTTTGTCTTGAAGATACTTATCCAGTCTATAATATAAGGCACACGGAGCTTGTTTCAACCCATATAAGGCTTTCTTCATCTTACAGACAAAGTCAGGGTTATCTGACAGTTGGAAACCCTCTAATTGTTCCATATAGACTTCTTCTTTCAGATATCCAATTAGAAACGCTGACTTGGCATCCATTTGATAGACTTTAAATTGTTTATGAAAAGCATAAGCAAGAAACATTCTAATATCTTTTAATCTTTCTACGGGCGCAAATGCTTCATCAAAATCCAGTCCTTCTATTTGATCATATACTTTGCAGACCAGTCTAGCCTTATTTCTTACAATATTTCCTTGCTCATTCATCTTATTTTTGTAGACCCATTTTGATCCTATTACATTTTTATCTGCTAGCCTAGGAATGAGTTCCCAAGTGTCATTCTTTTCAATTTGGTCCAGTTCCTCATTCATTGATTTTAACCAATTTACATCTTTACTGGCCTCATTAAAGTTCTTGGGTTCCACCATGGATATGAAGGCTATATGTGATTTCTCGGTGTCTTTGAATATCCTTCTCCTATTTTGTACACATTTGTCTTTCTTAGCAATTATCTGACTTGCAAGATGATTCTTTTGAGTGATTCTGGATGAAGGATTTGATGTTGTCTATTGATTTGAGTCTACCTGAGTATGTGTATCTTCATCTGAATCAGATTCTTCTTTTTTTTATTCTTGGACTTTTTCAACTTCAGCTTCAGCTGTGTCCTCTATAATAGACTCAATATTGCTCACCTCTCTTACTGTGACTCCTTCATCAACCTTTAAATCAATGCAATCCACTAATTTATGCATTCTTTTATTAAAGAATCTATATCCTTTACTATTGGTATCATATCCTAAGAATATGCCTTAATCATCCCTATCATCATACTTGCCAAGGTTTTCATTATTAATCTTTATGTAGCACTTACTCCCAAAGATTTTGAAATGTTTGATTGAAGCAGGTATTCGATACCACAGTTCATAAGGTGTCTTGTTATTGTGTGGTCTAAGGTGGGACTTGTTAAGAACATGTATTGTTGTGTGTATTGCTTCTACCCAGTAGGTTTGACCAATGTTCTTCTCATTCATCATTGACCTGGACATTTGTTGAACTGTTCTATTTTTCTTCTCAACTACTCCATTTTGTTGTGGAGTTCCTGGGATTGTGTATTCTCTTTTGATCCCATGTTTATCACAAAATTCCTTGAAATCACTTGACATAAATTCTCCTCCTTTGTCTAATCTTACAGCCTTTAATATGTTCCATGTTTGATTCTCAGTTAAAACCATAAATATTTGAAATTTCTCAAATGCTTCATCTTTTTCTTTGAGAAAAGCAACCCAAGTAAGTCTGGAGTAATCATCAATGATCAGCATAAAGTAGTTTTCCTTCCATGTGATTTTTTGTCTTGATGGTCCACATAAATCCATATGAACTAATTAGAGTGGTTTCTCTGTTGAAGTAGAGCTCTTTGATTTAAACTGTGTCCTGGTTAGCTTTCCCACTTGGCAGGGTTTACACACAGAGTCTTGTGGCTTTGATATTTTTGGAAGATATTTTATTGCCTCAAGATTTTTGAACTTGATTAAGTGGTCAAAGTTTAGATTTGCAAGTCTCCTATGCCATAACCATCTTTCATCGTGTTTTCTTAGATGACACTCTTATTTATCTTCTTTCAACACATATACATTATTTTCTGTCCTTATGCCTTTAGCCACCACTTGTCCTGATTTTATAGACTTTTTCTTACAATCCTTGGAAGTGAATACCACTTCACATCCTCTGTCACACATTTGACTTACACTAAGAAAATTATGTTTCAGCCCATCTACAAGCAGAACATCTTGATCTTTTCATTTACCATTACTCAAACTCACCATCCCTTTACCCTTGATTTTACCTGGTTCATCATTTCCAAAGGTTACATTTCATGTTTTTCTTTTACTTATAGACCGAAACGTATATTTGTCTCCAGTCATGTGCTTGGAACATCCACTTTCTATATACCAGGGATCCTTTTTTTTTGAGATGAAAGTACTAGACCACATTTTTCACTATCATTCTTTTTCCATGTGTTGGCATTTCTAGCTAAGGGTTTTATCCTTGGATTTGCCTTGTAATTCTTCAGATGGCATTTTGCATCTTTGTGGCCAAAGTTATGACAGTTATAGCATTCAAGCTCATTTTTCAATAGCTAAAAGTTATTGGTGCTACGTTGTCTACTCGTTGGTTGCTTAGTTCTATGTTGCAAAGATTGTTTATTTCTTGAACTCCTCAGTTGCTTATCTCTAAACTTAATTTGACAATTTACAATCTTATGACCAAAATTAGAGAAATAAAAATAGTAACCATGGAAGAAATTTAGGTACCTGAAGGATGGCCTTCTTCTTGGCATTTTTTGCTTCATGTTCTGATATCTTTGTTTTTTTATCATCTTTTGGTGGCATAGTACTCACATGGTATGATTGTCTGTTGACTTGGAACTTGATCATATTTATTGGATCTTTGCTTTCTGGCAGTTTGTTGCTTGAACCACTTACATAAACTAAACCAGTCTTCAATGAAGGAGATCTATATTTGCTCAGAATGTCATTTAGTTATGTTGAGGATTTAATGCTTGGAATATTTTGGAGGTACAATGCTTTAAACTTCTCCATCTCTTTTCTGGTTTTTACTACCTCTTCTTCCAAGGCTTCACATCTTGCCTTCTTCTATGATAATTGTTGTTTTAGAATGTCCTCTATTTTCTTCACCTCTTCTAATTCCACTTTTAGCAGGGAAAAGTCTTCATAAAGTTGTTTTTTGTCTTTCTCGAACTATATCAACAATTGTTTTTTCTTTTTATACTTAGATCTGAGTCTAGCAATTTATTATGGGGTACTAATCAGGTCTCCTTCCAAGTCAACCACGACTTGTTCATCATTAAAATCACTTCTTGTGATTTTATTATCATAATCCTCTTTGTCCATAAGCATAAAGACATTAATCTTATCTTCACAAGAAGATTCACTATATGTGTCTCCTGAAGAGTCATCACTGTTTACACATAAAATTTTCTTTTTACAAAATCTCTTGGATTTGTACTTCTCTTCACCTTCAGAGTTCTGGTCCTTATTCTTGTGTGGACACTTAGATGAAAAATGACCTATATTTCCACAATTAAAAAACTTGAAGGGAAACTTGCCTTGGTACCTTCCTGATCCTTTCTTTAGTCTTCTCACAAATTTTTCTTCAATTTCATCAGTCTTAGAATCCTCATTCTTATCTTCTTTAAATGATGCTTCTCTAGAGGTGGGTTTATCTTTAACTATCCTCATTTCATATGCAGTCAATGTTCCTAGAAGTTGATCAAAAGGAAGATCTTTTAGATAATTAAGTTCTTCTATAGCAGAGACCTTTGGGTTGAACATATCTGGCAGAGATCTCAAAATTTTCTAAACTAAACAAGCTTCCTCAATTTTTTCACCAAGTCCTTTCATTGCATTTACTAGTTCTTCAACCCTTAGAAAGTACTTCCCAATAGTTTCATCCTCTTTCATTTTTAGCTGTTCAAATTGTACTTTGTAGGTTTGAAGCTTGGCTTCCTTTACCTTCTCATTACCTTCATAACTACTAATGAGTTTGTCCCACATTTCTTTGGAAGATTCTAAGTGCATAACTTTTACAAACTCTGCTTCTGCAAGCCCACTTAGAATAGCATTCATAGCCTTAGTGTTGAAGCTAAATTCTAGGTTGTCATCCTTAGAAGCTAGTACAACTGGCTTTGCATAACCAGTATCTACCACATCCCAGACATCTGCACCTAAAACCATTATGTAGGTTCTCATCCTAACTTTCCATAAGCCAAATTTTGTTCCATTGAATAGGGGGGGCTTATTGGTTGAATTTCCTTCATGGATGGTCATGTTTAAGATCTAGGATCTACCCTTAGATAAAAGGAACCAACTCTGATACCAATTGTTGGACAACTGAGAGGAGGGGGGGTGAATCAGTTGTTCCTGTGCTTAAACAATTATGCCTATTTTAAACTCTTTACAGAACACTCAATGGCGATTACATTAATGAAGGGAAGTAAGCAATATATTATTCAACATCAAACACACACATGAAATATACAAAGATAGATATTTCCTAAGGAAACCCATAAAGTGAAAAACCTCTTCTTCTTGATATGATAAGTAATCTTTATTTTCTGTTCAATATCATTCTTAGGAGCACCAAATCCTTTTGAGGCTACCACCTCTATTTTACAAGCAACAAATTGCTGAGAGAACCAACACTCTCATTTCTCTAGCACCCACTAGAAGGAAGCACCAACTCCCTGAGAATTCCAGTGCCAACTTCCAGTTACATAGGCACCAACCTGTATAATAGAGAACAATAGTTCTCCCTTGCACCACCCTACCTCTCTGGTTTTTCTAGCTACTACTAGATGGAAGCTAAAACTCCCTGTGTTCAAGAACCCACTTGAAACTTTGAGGACAATAGTCCTCCCTAGCACCTCCCTACCAACCTGATTATAAATATTTTCTTACTAGAATCTATTGCAGTGATACATTATTTATCAATGACTTGTCAGTCTCATCACTGTTCTGCTACATTTCTCTGCTCTGCCTCAATCAGTTTCCTCCTCCATGCATACCAGCCTCTTTGTTCATATTTTTTTTGCATTTCATGCTCTGTTGTGTGCCTTCATTCTATGATCTATGCCTCTTTTGTGTGTTTCAGCTCCTCCACCCAACATACTTCTACCCGCATGAATAACTCTTAACAATAGCAACACCCTATTCTCTGTTCTACATATGTTTATCATGTCAAGTCCTCTGCCATATCATCATTGAAACTCTTCATCTTCTCTGGAAGTTATGTTGAATCTGTTCATCACCAGCGGTCATTATCCCGATATTCATTGGCCTTTTCTGGCAGTGTGACCCTTCGTCTTCTCTGTGACAGTTGAGCTTATCCTCTTTGTTACAGTTACAGTCTTCGATGCTTTTCCATTTTTCAATTGTCTCTATGATGATTCTTCATTCCACTGGTAGTTACATAAAGACTCTTCATCTCCTCTGGCGATCACCCTAAGATTCTTTGAATTCTCTGGTAGATGCAATTAGTCGTTTTCTCCAGTTACAATCACTTTGTCTCTAGCAATTACTGAGAGAACCTTCATGTGCTCATGTCTTTGGCACCTTTTCCCTTCCTAAGAAAACTTCATAGTGGGCATTCGATTTTATGGCTAGTCCCCTTCCTTTCACATGTCAACGAGATGTGACTGAAGTCATTTCGTGATTTCGCATTTTCTGATGTCAACTGCAAGTCACCTCGATTTTCCCAACTCATGAAACTCCAAGGTGGAGCCTAGCAATGATAACTCCTTCCCTTCTCTTCCGCTAATGTGACCAATGGTTGTGACCACAACCCTATTCGAAAAGGAATTTTGTGATTTCACATCTCTGATGTGGAGCCTAGCGACATGCAACTACTCCCTTAATCCAACGACAATGTCACCTTGGCTATGACCACGAGCCAAACATTCGAGCGCTCCATGTTTCACGATCTTTCTAACTTAGTTTTCACAGTCAGATAAACGGTCGAAAATGCTACCTTGATCAGTGGTTGTGATCAAATCGTGACCTCGCGTGTCGGGTGTTTGAATGTGAGCCAAACCTAACTCTTCCAACTCCCGATTCCCAATTCAGCGCTCTGTGTCAGATCGGCAACCCATAGCCCTTTGTGATCCAACGATCTAGATCTTATCGGGACTTCATGTTTCACAAAGTCATGTTTTGAGTTTCCTTGATTCTCCCAACTCGTGAAATCTGAAATACTCCATATCATATCAAAGGTCCAGATCTCTCCCTTTGATCGATGGTTTCAATCAAATCACGATTTTACGTGTTGGGCATTTGGATGTGATTCAACCTTGACTCTCTCGACTTTTGATTTTCTGAAAACTGCTCCATATCAACGGCCCACGATCCTCGGTGATCCAATGGCTCATATCATTTCATGACTTCACATTTTGTGATTTCCTACAACTCTCACCTTTGACTTCTCTATCTCACGAGTCAGCCAAATGTTGATCTCTCACCATGTGTCCTCTGGATCCATCAGCTCAGCTCTCATCGTGAATTCACATTTTGTGGAGTAGGAGGATGGATCTTGACCATTATCCTCTTCGCAGTTATACTAGATCCAACGGTTGTTAGTCCTTTGTGCTCCGATCATATGGATGAGGTCTAATCTCCTCCTCTGCATGCTCCTCTTGTCTGGACTTTGATCTGACAGCCCATATCATTCATAGTGCTCAATCCAATGATCACTATCACTCCACCTCCTAATCTTTGGCTTTCTCAAATATCTAAGTGTAAAAGGCCACGACCTTTGATCCTTCTATGAGCCTTGATATATGGGATCTTGTATGCACATCTCAGAACGCTATCTCTCCTGATCTTTGGAAAAATTTACCCTCAACTCTAGTGCACACTTGCACTCTGCATGAAACTCTGCACTATTTACGTACAACTCTACACTATCTCGTCTGAGATTCTCTATCTTTCTCATCTGCGTCTTCCCAAAAGACTTCTGGTGCCCACCTGGCACATTCTGCCTTTCTCATCTTCTGGTCTCTTGAGCTTTGGTTCACTATTGTTCTTTCCTATGAACATGCCATCGTTGATGTTGTTCTTTCCATCAATGAAAATCACACTCTGCCTGTAAACATGCCAACAGGTACAACTCCTATGGAAACAGAAATATCAAATCCTTCCAAAATGAGACTGGAAGAGGGGAAACTAGTAGGAAAACTCCTGAAATTTAAACTTCTAGAAGATCTAACAGATGGTTTAATAAGAAAATAAAAATAGCTACTAGATTTGTCAAAGAAGAATGATGAAAATTACTAGAATCACATGTTTTAGTAGTAGAGGTACCTTCCTAAAAGGTATTTCGTCTTATGATACTTTTCTCTAGGTCAACTCCAAGTGTCGCTAAAGGTAGTTGTGGAGTATACCTCCTGTGTCTGTCTCTGGAATCCATAGTTGAAATAGTGGAATCGCCTTAATGGAGTCACCAGGTGCAAGTTGCAATCTTCAATGGTTCTGATATTTGATGCACCTTCAGAATCAGAAGCTCATTGTTGTTCTATCCCAGGGAAAATCTTCAATTCGTCCCTGGGAGAGGGGCCAAAAATGTTAGCACCGGAAGTCACCTCTAGATTGAGGCAGAGGTAAGCCCATTACCCATCAGTTTGTATGTCACAATGAATAAATTTAAAGGTTGTTGAATGGACACAGACTCAGGATGATATCACTTTAACTCAGAAAACTAGATTGGTGTGCAAAGCCAAATGAGGTCTTGATCTAACTTCAGTCAATAAGTTGTAGTATAATAATGAGTAGGAGGAATAAATTGAGAAAGATGTGAAGGTCTGCTATGGACATTTGGTCTTCCACCATCCAGAGGAAATAAAAACTTAAAAGACAAGATCCTCTTGGTTCAGAGCTTCAAGAAACTGAAAACATTACAACAACACTGCAATCAAACATACATTACAATACAGTAGCAACAACTCAACTATATCATCCATGCCCAATCCTTCAGTATCAGAGGAAAAAGAGATGAGAAAGAAGGTTGAAATTTATTAAACAAGAAGTCTCAAAATGCAATACATAACCAAAGAACTAGAGGCTTTAATATAACTATACAATCGGGAGCGTAGCTCAACCATCGACACTCACAAAATGGAAAAAATGACTACATATACATGAGAACTAGCTCCAAATTCCCGAGGCGCGATCATGTCATGCATTCAAGGCTTTGTGTTGATGAGCTTCTCTATCAGGATACACATACAGATGTTGGTCAGACTGCCCAGGCAGTCTTCTATCATAAGAAATCTCTGGTAGACCAGACTGACAACCTGCCTCTGCGATTTTTCCCTTTTTGGCCTTCTATTTATGGAAGGCGACGATGTCTCACCCACCTTCCTTGTTTTCATTAACTGCTTCATCGGAATCAGAGTGGGAAGAAGTCAACTTGGCACATGAAGAACACATTCACCACACCCTGTGAATATATGCCACCTAAGCCTTGCTGGATGTTGACTGGGAAGAGGGAAAGTGGACGCGGAGGCTAACAAGGGGAAGTTGGTGAGGTGATTGATGTGGATTGGCATGGAAATGACAAGGAATGGGCGACCAGGTGGAAAGTTGTGGTAGAAGAATGGTGACTGGAAAGGCACAGGGGTCAACATGTGAGAGATGTGGTATGACAGGGTAGAGGTGAATAGGTGTCGAGAGATGAGAAGGCATGAAGGTGACAAGTATAAAGGGGAAGATTCGTGGATGAAAGAGGTGGGAACAACCAACTTAGGTGGAGATGATAGGGAGTATGAATGGTACATCTGTCAGGCAGTGAGAGGGTGAGATACGAAGGTAGGATGATGATAGGTCAGGAGGACGATGAATGGAGGATAGGTGTGAGGGAGAGAGAGAGATGTGATAGACAGAGGAGAGACACTGAGTGGGGGACAAGTGTCGGTGGGAGGTGAGATCGGTAAGTGGTCTACTCGAAGGGGGGGTGTTAAGAAGCAAACATCAATATAGCATAGAAATGTTGGACACACCTACCACACTTAGAGGGGGGGTGAATGAGTGTGGGGCTCTTTTTCCCAAAACTGCCCTCTTGCACAAAAACTCATCAATTAGCATTCAACATTTATTCA
>JZKD02S2336631.1:314162-337973 GCA_000966675.3 Picea glauca
TTTTTTGTTCCCAACAACCTGTGAAACTTAAGGATAACCCTTGACTATTTTATTTTGTCTTCTAGGTCTCTCTTTCATTTTATGATCCATGGGAACCTCATCCCAATCCTCTTTGAAGGACAAACACAGTTTATTTTATTTGTAACCCGAGACATTGATGTTTATTTTATTAAGAGATCTATTATTTTTTTAGGTTCCTAGAGAACTAGTTCGGGACATAAGATTATCGATTTCTCAAGAATTTAACTTTTAAGCTAAAGGATCAGATCATGTCATTGAGAAGGGGGAGGCGAATCAATGACACAACAATTATATCAATTTTTCATTTATTAATGCAAACAGAATTTTAACATAGTATTTTATCGTGGAACCCAATTGGTAAAACCACAAACTCTTTTCTATTAACTGAAAAAAATTGTTTTACATGTTACATAGAAGGAAGATATACTTCCTCTTTGATCAGCACCGACTAATCAGGATGCACCCACACCCTGGTTTACCAGCACCAACTAGTAGGAGGCTACAACCCCCTGTTTAGTCATCTACAACTGACGAGGAATCACCAACACCCTCTATAGGCACCAACCTGCCCTTGCACCACCCAACCACCCTTAATTCATAGGTATTCTATTTTCTTTCTAGAATATCCTTAAGCTTTTGATCGTTTGATCTAGACTGCAGAGACACCTTATTCTCAACGCTCTTCCATGATTATATACTCTTCAAATGGTGTGAGTGTGACACAAATGTGTCCCTTCATTTCAACCATCACACCTCTTCGATTAATTATTCTTAATTACTGTTTATTTATTTTACCGAGAAGGTTTTTCATAAATTGATCACAGTCATGGATCAATTTAATCCTTTATACTCGATCTCGAATCTTTGTTATTTCCACAGAGACCAAATTCTACGAAGATGATTCCTTCAAGACATTTCATATGACCGGGCATCACAGAACCACGGGCTTATCGAATATAACGACATATTATAATTTCCTTTTAAAAACTCTTATAGCATATGACCAACAAAAATGACCTAACATTAGGTCAAATGATCTCTTGAGCATTTATGGATTCAACGGTCATGATTCATTCTTCTGACAAGATGGACGGCTGACAGGATTTCGGCACTTTGCCCTTCGGGTCTTCATTACATCCAAACTTTAAAAACTCTCGATTATGATATTTTCGATTAGATTGGATGACTCACATTACATATTGAATCCAGATCAATGGATAGAATTAATCCTTACACTCATCCTTTATTGCTTAATCCAATGGCCAGGACTTAATCAAGCAATGATATGTATGGCTGTCGTAATTTTGGCACTTTTCCCTTCGGGTTTTTGTGACTTCCAACATTTCAAATCTCCCAAAGTTGTCAATCTACTAACGCATGTCACTTTCTCAATCAATTGTCGAGATCCTTTCACATCTCTGGGCTTCGGAATTCTCAAGCCTCAACTCTCATTGTAGTATGATCAACGGTTGAGAACACTCCTGAAGGTATATTTCAAATCAGATGAATTGTGTCCACTTCAGGTCTCCACAATTCGGGACTTCGAGACATTGGGCGAGTGCAGTGGTAAAAACTCTCGAAGAAAAAATCTTGGAGTGATGTAATTTCTTACATCACTTGATGATGTGTCATGAGCCGAGTAGTTGCCACATGTCACTTAGATTTGTGATTTTCACATACCTGAAATGTCAAATCAACTTGAAACTTGTCAGTGTCTAATTTCACCATGTGTCATTGTTGACATGGTCTGCTGACATGGTATGCCATATGTCCTCCTCGAATCAACGGTCTGTGTTCTCCCTTTGATCGATGACTGTGATCAAATAGAGACTTCACGTGTCGGTTGTTTGAATGTGAGTCAACCCTGACTCTTCCAACTCTCAATATCTAAAATACTCTAGATCAATAGCCCATAGCCCTTTGTGATCCAAGGGTCTAGATCTTATCGCGATTTCGCATTTCACGAAGTTGGAGGATGGCTCTCGGCCTTATCCTCTTTACAGTTATACTGGTTCCGACGGATGTTGGTCATCAGCGCTCAAATCCAAAGGATATGATCTTTCAATGGTCCTCAATCTCACGATCACTCATATGAATGATTCATGTTATATTATACGATCAACATGGTCAACCTCCTGATCAGATGACTATTGAGGTTTCTAACTCTGATCAGATGGTTGCTGAGATTATGCTTTTCCTTTCAAATTTTTATCTTTTTGTTTGCTAACCCTCCTGAGATTGTATCATAGGAACATTATTGATCCTGTCATGATCAACAATAATCATGAATTTCTTCTATGTGCAATGTGTTATTCCTTCTAAGCTTTGGTCTTTCGATCATACTGTTTGACATCTTCTGCTGACTGATATACTGTTGACATCAATGACAACACATGAATGACAATTTTTCCAACAATATCCCCCTTTGTCATTGAGGGAAACACACCAACTTCATACACAATCTCCCCCTGTGGTGATGCTTTTGTCCTCTGAAGTTACTCTCCCCCTTTAGCATCAATGGAAAAGGGTTTCTTCTCCTATGATTTGTCTGTATAAACACTCTTTTTATTATTTTGACATGTGGTATTTCCTTCTGCAATCACACTTTTTCTTTTCATAACTGAATGACTCCTTCTAACGTTGATTGCAATCTCCCCCTGAATATGTGCCAACTGATGCATTATTTTCTTGAGAGATTTAGGTAGGAAGAAGGATTACTCCCAATTTTTTCTTGAGATATTCAAATACATCTCTACTTAAGGGTTTTGTAAAAATATCTGCTACCTGATCTTATGTTGGAACATATTCCATTTTAATGTTATTTTTTTCAGCCTGATCTCTTAGGTAGTGTTACTTTATGGGAATGTGTTTCGATTTTGAGTGCTAGACAGGGATTTTAGAGAGACTTATCGCGCTTGTATTATCACAGTGGATAGTTGCGAGTTATTCAAATACTATTTTGATGTCTTGTAGAGTTTGTTTCATCCATTCCACTTGTGTGCAACATTCTTTTGTTGCAATATACTTAGCTTCAGTGCTAGACGGAGAAAGTGAGGATTGTTTCTTGCTTATCCAAGCAATAGGTGATTCTCCCAAAAAGAATGCTCCTCCACTCGTACTTTTTTTGTCATCTACACTTCCTGCCCAATCAACATCTGAATAGGATTTTAATGTGAATGAGTCATTGCTAGGGTACCACAAACCAAGATCCATGGTTCCTTTCAAATATCTAAAGATTCTCTTTATAGCTTGAACATGGCTCTCCTTTGGTTCTGCTTGTAATTTATCCACCATCCCAACAGCTTGCTTGACATCAGGTCTATAGGATGCTACATAGAGAAAATTGTCAATCATTGATCTATAGTGTTTTGGATCTACAACTTTGGACTCGTCATCCTTTCTTAGTTTGCATCCAACTGTCATAGGTGTACTAACAAGTTTGCAATACTCTAACTGGAATATCTTAAGCATATCCTTAACATATTTAGACTAATGGATAAAGACTCCCCTTTTGGACTGTATTATTTGTAATCCAAGGAAGAAATTTAGTTCGCCAAGCAAAGACATTTCAAATTCTTGCTACATCATCTTATAAAATTCCTTACTCATTTTTATATTGTCACTACCAAATATAATATCATCAACATACACTTCCACAATGATCAAGTTATTACCATCAATTTTGCAATAAATATTGTTGTCTATTGATCCCCTTTTGAGGCCTTGTTTTTGTAAATAAGAGTCTAGCCTTGAATACCATGCTCTGGGTGCTTGTTTTAGTCCATAGAGTGTTTTCTTTAATTTACAAACATAGTCTCCTTTATTGGTTAATTGGAACCCTTATGGTTGCTCAATATAGACTTCCTCTTCTAAATTTCCATTGAGAAATGTTGATTTGACATCCATTTGGTATACTTTAAATTTTTTGTAGCTGAAGAAAGATAAGAACATCCTAATTGCCTCTAATCTGGCCACAAGTGCAAATGTTTCTTCATAGTCTACTCCTTCAACCTGAGCATACCCTTTTCATACTAATCTAGCTTTGTTCATGATTACTTGTCCATCTTCATTCATTTTATTTTTATATACCCATTTAGTTCCAATGACATTTTTATTTTTTGGTCTAGGATCTAGTTCCCAAGTTTGATTTTTTTCGATTTGGTCCAATTCTTCATTCATAGCTTTGATCCAATTCACATATTTACATGCTTATTTGATTGAGCTAGGCTCAAGATGTGACAACAATGCTATTTCTGTTTGATACAGTAGTTGTCTTCTTGTGTGCACTCCATCATTCATATCTCCAATAATCAATTCTTCGAGATGATTCTCTTGAATAATTCTTGAGGGTGTCTTTGTATCTATTCTTGGGAATTCTTCTCTTATCTCTCCATATTGACTATCTTCTTTGCTTTCACTAGTATCCATATCATCTTCTTCCCTTTGTTTTTCATTCTCTTCTACTTCTTATAGTTGTGTGTCGAATGTCTCATCATCATCTTCATCTTTATTTTTAGATATGGTCTCTTGATTTTTTATCCTTATCATTTTTAGGTCATCCACCTTGACATATGCACTTTCAACAATCTTATGTGATCTAATATTTTAGCATTTGTATGCCTTCTTGTTTGAAGCATATCCAAGAAAAATACCTTCATCAGATTTGGCATCAAATTTTGCAAGATTCTTATCTAGTCTTTTGATGTAGCATTTACTTCCAAAGACCTTGAAGTATTTCACTGATGGATCTCTTCCAAACCATAGTTCATAAGGGGTCTTATCACTATTAACCCTGAGTTGACCTTTGTTCAATATGTATATTGTTGTTCTTACAACTTCCCTCCAATATCCATCTAACAATTTTGCTTCATTGAGCATAGTCCTTGCAACCTCTTGAACTATTTTATTCTTTCTCTCAGCAATCCCGTTTTGTTGAGGTGTTTTGGAAGAAAAGAATTGTCTTTTTATTCCATGAGTTTCACAGAATACATCAAACTCTTTTGAGGTGAATTCACCACCATTGTCTGATCTAAGACATTTGAATTTTTTCTCCTTTTCATTTTCAACAAGGGTTTTAAAAGCTTTGAATTTGTTGAGTGCTTATGATTTTTCTTTGAGAAAACATATCCAACCCATTCTAGTAAAGTCATCAATGAACAACATAAAGTAAGACTCTCCTTGCAAACTATTGGTTCTCGTGGGTCCACATAGGTCAGTGTGAACAAGATCTAAAGGTTTAGAGGTTTTGTATTCTTTTGCTTTGAACCTTATTCTAGTTTTCTTCCCTAGTTGACAGTGTCTACACATAGCATTTGAGGGTTTTATGATCTTTGGCAAGTTTCTTACTGCACCAAGGTTGTTGACTTTCACAAGATTGTCAAAGTTAATATGCCCCAGCCTTATATGTCGTAGACAACTTTCATCTACTGAATTTATATGACACTCCTCATTCAATTTTGTATCTAGTATATATACATTTTTAGGAGTTCTAGGAGATACCAACTAATTTTCCTATCTCTTCTCTCCTAATCTCACATTTTTGTGAATAAAAGATGCAGAAGTGCCCTTGATCACAGGTTTGACTGACACTTAATAAACTAGGCTTCAAGTTATCAACAAGTAGAAAATTTCTAGCTTTGTCTTCTCCCAAGCTCATAGTGTCTTTCCCAAGTATGTTACTTGAAGCATTATCACCAAATGTAACTTTACCTTTTTGTTTCTTTAAGTCTAAAAACTTGTCGTTGTTACTTGTCATATGTTTTGAGAACCCACTATCAACATACCATAGATCCCTTTTATCTTGAGATTTTAGGGCAATAAGACATTCCTTTTTTGATGTTTTTACTCTCCAAAGTTTCTTTTGCTCTCTAATGAACTTGGGTTGTTCTGAGACTTCCATTAATCTACAATTAATGGCTTTATGTCCATGGTTATGACATCTGAAGCATTGTAAGTCCCTTTCTTGTAGAGGTGCAAAGGAGTTATAGTTTCTTCTTTTAACTCGATTTGTTGCATGGTTATCCTTAAGGATATAGTTCTTAACCTTCAGATTTTTCTTTCTATATTCTCTACAATTTATAGCTTTGTGTCCAAAATTAGAACATGCAAAGAAATAACCAAGGAAAATGTGACGATACCTATTTTGGTAAAAATTCTTTGGTATTATCTTGTCTTCCTTCCTGATGCATGAAAGTAATCTTATGGAGTTTTGATCATTACTTATCTTCTCTTCATTTTTCTTCTTGAATGTACTGAGGAGAGCATCTGCATAAGATTTTAAGTTAACATGACTTTCATTTTGAGAATAACCTATTCCATTTTTATTACCTGAATCCCTTTGCGTGGTAATAATCTTATCTAATATTTTAGAGCTATTTTCAGATTTTGTTTGAATGATTTTTCCATCCAGTTCCTTTTTTAGATGAATTATTTATGCCTCCATTCTTTCAACAGTTATTTGTTTTTCCTTAAGAGACTTTTCCATACTTTCTTCGATCTTATTTGCTTCTAAGATTTGTTATTTCAGATTGCTCATAAGTTTTTACATCTCCTTTTCTTCTTGTTCATATTTTTCATTTTGTTCAACTACAAAATTTTTCAACTGTCTATATCTGGTTTTGTATTTTTTTAATTCATCCAAGACACTGAGAAGTTCTTCCTCCATATTAACTTTTGCTTCATTTTCTAACTCCTTCTTATGTTTAATTTTTTCTATCTCATTATATTATTCAATACCTAAGAAAAGGACTTCATCATCATCAGATTCATCGTTGTCACTAGACTCTGATGAGCTATTATTTTCTTCTTTTGAGTAGAAATTATTTTTCCCTTTGTAGAATTTTTTCTTGTAGTTGGGTTTTTCCTTCTTCTGGTAGTGTTTGGTTTTATTTTATTTCTCTTCAGGGTCCTCCTTGGGATAGGGACACTTGGATGAAAAATGACCAACTTTTCCACAGTTAAAATATTTGAAAGGAAGCTTGCCTTTGTACTTCCCTGATCCTTTCTGAAGTTTTCTAATGAAATTGGCTTCTTCCACATTAGATTCTTCATGATGGTAGGATTGAAGTTTTTGCTTCTGATTTATCTTTGTCTTAGATGCTTTGAAAGATGTTTCATCTTTTGTTGATTTATCATTTCCTGTTCTCATTTTATATGCTGTAAATATTCCATGGAGTTGATCAACTGTAAGTGTGCTTAGATCAGATCTATCTTCGATTGAAGAAATATTTGCATCATATCTCATAGGTAATGACCTTAGTATTTTTTGCACAATGGGTTTATCTGTAACTTCTTCTCCTACCGCTCTAACTGAGTTGACCACTTCATCTACCCTATGAAAGTACTCAGCAATATTTTCTTCTTCGTTCATTTTCAAATTTTCAAATTGAGTTCTATAGGTCTGTAGTTTGGCTTCCTTGACTTTGTCATCTCCTTCATATATAGCCTCCAATTTGTCCTAGATTTATTTGGCTGATTTGCAATGAATAACTTTCACACATATAGAATTAGTCAACCCTGCTAGAATTCCATTAACTTCTCTTGTGTTGTCATTAAGATTTTCTTTCCTCCAGAGTCTTTGGGTGGAGTAGTTGGTGCAATGTAATCGTCTACAATAGATTTCCAGATATCAAAAACAAGAGCCAACAGAAATTTTTTCATTCTTATTTTCCATAGAGCATAGCCTCCTCCATTGAATAATGGTGCTTTGTTGTTAGACATTCCCTCTTGTTGATCCATCTTCATGATCTACCTTCAAGTTTGTTAGACCGTGCTGAAGGAACTCGCTCTGATACCAATTGAAGGATCAGATCCTGTCACTCAGAGGGAGGGGGGGGGTGTGTGAATAAGTTTCACAACAATTATATCAATTTTTCATTTATTAATGCAAATAGAATTTTAACATAGTATTTTATCATGGAACCCAATTGGGAAAGCCACAAACTCTTTTCTATTAACTGGAAAAAGAAAATTTACATGTTACATAGAAGGAAGATATACTTCCTCTTTGATCAGCACCAACTAATCAGGATGCACCCACACCCTGGTTTACCAGCACCAACTAGTAGGAGGCTACGACCCCTGTTTAGTCAACTACAACTGACAAGGAAGAACCAACTCCCTCTGTAGGCACCAACCTACCCTTGCACCACCCAACCACCCTTAATTCATAGGTATTAGCTTTTCTTCCTGGAATGTGCTTCAGCTTTTGATCATCTGATCTGGACTGCAGAGACACCTTCTTCTCAACACTCTTCCATGATTATATACTCTTCAAATGGTGTGAGTGTGACACAATTGCGTCCCTTCATTTCGACCATCGCACCTCTTCGATTAATTAGTCTTAATTACTGTTTATTTATTTTACCGACAAGGTTTTTCATAAATTGATCACAATCATGGATCAATTTAATCCTTTATACACGATCCCGAATATATGTTATTTTCACAGAGACCAAATTCTATGGAGACACTTCCTTCAATCCATTTCATATGACCAAGCATCACAGAACCAAGGGCTTACCGAATATAACGACATATTATAATTTCCTTTTAAAAACTCTTATAGCATATGACCAATGGTGGTGACCTCACATTAAGTCACACAAGCTCTTGATTGTTTATCGATTCAATGACCATGATTCATTCTTAAGATGATATGGACGGTTGACAGGATTTCGACACTTTGCCCTTTGGGTCTTCGTTACATCCAACCTTTCAAAACTCCTGATTATGATATTGGCGATCAGATCGGACAACTCACATTACATCTCGGAACCAGATCAATGGATAGCATTAATCCTTACACTCATCCTTTATTTCTTAATCCAACGGCCAGGACTTAATCAAGCAATGAGATGTATGGCGGTCGTAATTTTGGCACTTTTCCCTTCGGGTTTTTGTGACTTCCAACATTTCAAATCTCTCAAAGTTGTCAATATACTAACATGTGTCCCTTTCTTGATCAACGTTCAAGATCCTTTCGCATCTCTGGGCTTCGAATTCTCATGCCTCAACTCTCACTGTAGTATGATCAATGGTTGAGACACTCCCGAAGGGATCTTTCAAATATGACGACTTGTGTCCACTTCGGGTCTCTGACATTCAGGACTTCGAGACATTGGGCAAGTACAGTCGTAAAAACTCCTAAATAAAAACTCCCGAAGTGACGTAACTTCTTACGTCACTTGATGATGTGTCACGAGCCGAGTAGCTGCCACGTGTCACTCGGATTTGTGATTTTCACATACCTGAAATGCCAAATCAACTTGACACTTATCAATGTTTGATTTTGCCACGTGCCATTGTTGACATGGTCTGCTGACATGGTTTATCATATCTCCTCCTCAAATCAATGATCCTCATTCTCCCTTTATCGACGACTGTGATCAAATCGCGACTTCGCATGTCGAGTGTTTGAATGTGCACCAACCCTGACTCTTCCAACTTTCGATATCTAAAATAATATAGTTCAACGGCCCATATCCCTCTGTGATCCAACAGTCTAGATCTTATCGTGATTTTGTGTTTCTCGAAGTTGGAGGATGGCTCTCGGCCTTATTCTTTTCATAGTTATACTGGATCCGACGGTTGTTGGTCATATCTGCTCAGATCCAATGGATACAATCTTTCAACGGTCCTCAAGCCCACAATCACTCATATTATTGATGTATGTTATATTAGATGATCAACATGGTCAACCTCTTGATTGGACGACTACTGAGGCTTCTAACTCTGATCAGACGGTTGTTGAGCTTAATCTTTTCCTTTCGAATTTTGATCTCTGTGTTTGCTAACCCTCCTAATATTTTATCATAGGAACATTGTTGATCATGTCATGATCAACAATAATCATGAATTTCTTCTCTGTGCAACTCATTATTCCTTCTGAGCTTTGGTCTTTCGATCATACTATTTGACATCTTCTACTGACTGATATACTGTTGACATCAATGACAACACATGAATGACAATTTGTCCAACATAAGCATGAGATTTCAAATGTGTGTCTATCAAAATATTTATTGAATTCAACGAAATGATCATTTAGAGTTCTATGTTATATGTGGCCCATACTTTCCTTTCCCTTTGTTGAATATTGTGCTCTATTTTGGTGAATGTTGTGATGGAAATATTGTCCTATGTTAATGTATACCCTTTTGGTTCGCAAATCTTGTAACATAGTTTAAATATTTTCTTTATGTAAGATACCTAGTCCATTCTCACGTACTCTTTGCATGTGAATATTTATTTCAAGAATAATTCTCGGTTGTCTTTCAGGCATCTTTTGGTCTTCCATGTTATATAAAATAGAGGAGTACCACTATAAATGTGTTGAACCTGCACAAAATATATATAGCTAGAAAATACTACACACATTTACAGAGAGAAATTGAGAAAGAAGGAGGAGGAGAGAAAGAATGGAAGATTTTCCAATAATCATATTCCACACTCAAAGAGTGAATAATTTAAAATAGATATAGGCTACATGAGTAACTAATGCACCATAGTAGTGATCTAGATAAATCTAGACACTCACTAACAGAAATTGGATTGAACTACCACCTAGTCCTAGTTAACGGATCCATGCAATCATCAGTTGACTGAGACACGTGTGGAAGTGAGAGAGACACATGCAACTCCTGGTGACAAAACCTAGGTTTCCATGCATGAGTGACTTTCACTATTCTAACTTAGTGTAACTAACTCTAAACTGAAGAGGAACATTCTATTTTGTAGGGAAATATTCTTTAGAGAGAATGTTCTCATCTAAGGAATCGTTCTCAACATTGAACTGTAAACCTTAGGAAAATAATTATAGGTGAGTGTGTAATATCTCCAACACTCCCCTTGAACACTACTAGGGTGTACATGATGAATGGGTCCCGAAAACAAAGGCCATGTTAGGTACCCATTGTACAATGCATATAAGAATGAAACATTGAAAAAAAGAGGAAAGAGGGAAAACCTCATGAGAACCCCTCCCCCCCTCAAATTACAATGCATAAAAAAAATATGAGAATGACCAAAAGATAGTTTCTAAGCAACCATGTCCTTCACTCCAAGAAGACCTCGCAACTGTGCAAGTATGTGGCTCTTTGAAGATTTTTTTGAAGATGTAGATTTCTGCACAAATCTGATTAAGTAGATGTACCATTGAGATGTCCACACGTATCCACTTTCTCTTCTTGTAATGAAGAATATCCAAATAAAGTTTGGATGAAACTTTGAAAACCGTGCGGTCGTTTCCGGAAAAACGCTGAAATTTTATTGATTTTAAAATGATCATAACTTCACTTCCCGGACTCTGTTTCAGACGTTTTTTTTTTAAATTGGATATTTTTCCGAGAGGAATTCAAATATCCAGTTTTTTATGAAATTTTTCTCATAAAATATCATAATTGAATCTAATGTGCGTGGCCTCCTTTTTCTCTCCCGAGATGTATGCATGGCGCATGCATGGTGCATGCATGTTGCCCCTGAGATGCCTGCATGGAACATGAAAAAGTGTCTAAAAGTGAATCATGAGATGCATGCAATACATATTCCACATGAAATTCAGAAAACAAATCTGAAATGGAGTAGACATCATCTTCAATTAATGGAATACAAATTTGTGCTAATACTTGTGTAGAAGACTCTTCAGAATAAAATGTTTGATCTTTTGATGGATTCTCTTTTGGCTCTATCTGTTCAACCTCCAATATGGTCCATAATTCATTTGGAGTGAAGTCTTGTGAGACATCACATACTTGGTGGAGAGTTTCTTGAGAAATAGACAAACAGATAAATCCTATGGCCATATCTTGTCTATTGAGAAAGTCGTTTTTCTCATCGGCGGAATCAAGATCTACTTATATTTCCATATTTATTTGGTACAAGCCTCTACATCTGAGTTGAAGTAGAATTTTTGGCTTCCATTCCAAATAGTTATGAGGTGTGAGAAGTATTGTTGGTGAGTAAAACATAGATTCCATCTTTATGTGTTCTTCAATCTTCAGTACCTGCAAAAATAATTTGGTGTAGTTTTTTCTTAGCATTTTGTCGGCTCTGATACCATGTAAATGTGTTGAACCTACACAAAATATATCTATCTAGAAAACAGACATTTGTAGAGAGAAATTGAGAAAGAATAAGGAGGAGAAAGAATGGAATAATTCACATTAATTGTATTTCACACTTAAAGAGTGAATAATTTACAATAGATATATGATACATGAGTAACTAATGTGCCACAGTAGTGATCTAGAAAGATCTAGACACTCACTGACAAAAACTGGTGTGAACTGCCACCTAGTCCTAGTTAATTGATCCATGCAATCATCAGTTGCCTGAGACACATGTGTGGAAGTGAGAGAGACACATGCAACTCTTGGTGATAAAACCTAGGTTTCTATGTATGAGTGACTTCCACTAGTCTAACTGAGTGTAACTAACTCTGAACTGAAAAGGAACATCCTATTTTGTACGGAAATATTCTCTAGAGAGATTATTCTCAGCTAAGGAGTTGTTCTCAACATTGGACTGTAAAACTTAGGAAAATAATTATAGGTGAGTGTGTAATATCTCCAACAACCACCTATTTAAAAATGAAAGGGGATTTGTCCTTGTGAGGTTGACTTAAAGACTGTAAGACATTATTTTAGATCAACACCACCTTCCATTAAGATTTTGTATTTAATATATTGTACTAACTACCTTAGCTCAAGATCCAGTCCCCTAGTTCGTCCCAAAAAGATAGGGGAGATTTCAGGTTAATACCTAAATATATTTAGAATTTAGAGTTATCTGCGTCTCAACTATATGGAGGGGTGTATTTCAGCTTTCAAGTGGTGGATATTCGATAAGAGTTCACTTCTCTAGATCAAGTCTATTGTTTCACATATTAACCATAGGAGATCAAGGGGTTGGCCTCAACTCGAGTCTATTCACTCAATTTGGGTGGGGATAGATTATTCCCCTACAATGACTCCACCAGTTCCCTATTCATTTGATATTGATTAGGCAATAAAATAGCCATATTGCTTGCCAAAATATCATCGGGTCATGTATAAAAGAGAGTTGGTTGAATCCAACTTTCTCCCACTCTTCTTGAAAAGTAGAGAAAGGAACCATTTAAAATTGTGGTTGCTTGCCTCCATTCATTAGATTTCTTTCCTTTCTCTTAAGAAATAGAAAATTCGATTAGACATAAACCTTTTTAAATAATATATACTAGTTCCAACCCATACTTAGGGAGGGACATTGAACCATTTATTGTAAGCAGTATATATTCTTATGAATTGAGTGAGAGAACAAGGCCTCTAGTCAGCAATCTTTTAAACCAACAAGCTAGATACTAGACTGGTGTAGAAAAAATGAAGGAAAAGGCCCTTCCCATTGAATCATTATTTATTGAGTTGAAATATAGGGTAGATCAATGCTAAAAGTGCCTATGATCCAACAAAAAAGGTATCTTCAATGAACTTTGCTCGACCTATCTATAGGGAAGGGTGAAGGGGAATAAGGGAATTGCTTTCTTTAGTTTTGGATTTAGACTCAAAACCAACCAAACTAGCTTGATTAATTGAAGAAAATGAATCTTCATCTATTTTATGTGATGCACACACAGGTCAAGTATGTTAATTTCTAGAGGTGGAAAATAGAATAGCTTTGCTAATAGTTAATTCTACTATCATGGTTCATTTCATTACCTCTACATTTTAATACATTCCTTTTTCTTTATCACCATACAAATATTTGATTTCAAGATAATCCTTACCTAAGAAAATAAACTTCATGGTGGTCGCAACCTATTTCTTTCTAGGGTATAAAGACTCCCAACTTTTTAGTAGGGCCTATAAACAGAGTTTATTATCTATGTATTAACAACTATACATTAATTAGAAGCCAAATCATTAATTAGTAAGGTTGAGTGTTTGAAATATGGGTTTTTAATACATATATAATATGTTATAGACTTACTTTTCCCTCATTTTCTAGTTGAAAAAAAAAATAACAACTTGAAGAAAGAAAAAAATTACCCATGAATGAATAAAAATCAATTTACAATGAAATAGAAGAAGGTTGGTCGATAAAATAGAGTGGATGGGGAAAATAAAATGTATGGTGATCCATCCAAGGTAAGTGGGAATTCATTTCTTTATTAGAGATAGTAAAGGAGGCCAACTAGAGGAAATCTTCAAGAGTTAAGATCTCCCACCCACCCCGTTGTTGTGATTCCAAAAATGATCAATTTGACTAATCTCCAATCTCTCATGCACTAATAAAGGAGCATAATGAAACAAATTTTCATTTTAGTAAGTTGAATCTATCATATAAATGGATAGAGCATGGATGTATTACTTCGGGTGGGTTGAAAATAAATTCCTACACTCTACTGCATTCCCACACAAAACTACTTCTATATTCCCACCACACAATACTACTTCTATATTCCTTCTAGAGTGGGGATCTTAGATAGATTCAAGGAGGGACATAAAATATGAAATAGCAATATTTTTTTATTCCTCCCACCTTAAAATAAGTAGTGGGCCTCGGGAAGAGTCAATTTAAACACTGGGCCATTAAAGTCAGTAACCAGATAGATGATTCTCATTAATAATAGAATAATGCAGAGTGACCATTAAAATTATTATGTGGCGTAATGAAGGCACCTCTGGTTCTTGTTATCACCAATATATCACTTGTGAAAATCCTTCACAAGATGCAAGACAAGTGTAACATATGAAATTACTTTCCACTGTCACCTTAGCAATTACTTCCCTGATTTTAGGGAAGGATTGAAATCCAACACAATGGAGGCTTCACTAGTAACCGCAAGGAATCCTATAAAAAGATTGAATCAAGTATACAACCTCCTATCATGGTCACTCAAATATACCACCACTTAGATCAAAGTTCAACGTAGACACAAGGTGGTTAAGCAATTCTAGATTTGTGCGTGAGGTGTAGTAAATGATAATTACTAAGTGAAGTATTTCAAATGATTGTCCTAAAACACTACAAATCAAAATAAAAGCTAAATCTTTCATAAAACTTGTGTTCAGAGATAATCACTTCAACAATAAGACAAGTTACAAGAATAAAAATATAATAGCCCTTTAAACAAGTAATCATGCAATGAAGATGACTAAAAATGGAAGTTAAAACTAGGATTTAGATGAAAAATTATTGTTGAACTACAAAATGACATGAAACAACTTCAAACACTCAAGACGTCAAGTCCTACTTGGCTAGAAATTACAATGATCATACAATAAGTGATGGAAAGGAGTATTATATGGTGAAGAATGACACAAACCCTAAATGTTAGGATACAAATGGTTGAAAATTGAAGAGGGGTTGTAGTAAAACCTAAATATAACATACCAAATCAAAGGAGGAAGGAATTTGGGTTTAAGATCACTTTTCAAGAGAAAATACTATTGTAATATAGCTTGCTTGGGCATATGGAATCAAGAATGCAACTCACATGGAGAGCAAAGGCAAGAGAAATACCTAAGAATTAAATCCTAGGGTAGTCCACTACAAATCCTAGGTAGCAACCCTCTAGGAGAGAAACTTTAGGTAGTCCACTACAAACCCTATGAGGCCATCCTATGTCTTCTAAATACCTATAATAAGATATCAAAATGGATTTTGGTTAAAACCATAGAGTAGTCCACTACAAACCCTAGAAATTTAACCTATAAAAATAATACTAGGGTAGTCCACTACAAACCTTAGAAATACCCTTATTTCCTTCAAAAAGCTTAAAATAAATGATAATAAGGGAAGGTAGTCCACTATAAACCTTCCTAGGGTTTCAAGACAAAGGTTTATCCAAGAAAATACAAGATAATATGCAATTATCACCACTTTGATAAACCATTTACTTAATACATCAAGAATAAACCATCAAATACTTGGAAAGAATACTTCCTAGGAAAGATCAATGATCATCAATGAAACCCTAACCATGAAAATTATCCAAAAATCTTTAAAAGAATCCACAGAATAATCTCCAAGATTGTGTGCATAAGTGATCCTTAGTGAAAGAGAAAGATAGAAGACGAGTGTAGTAATTATCCACAAGATGAGTTATGATTTATAAATAAGGGAACCCTCCTCTATATATATGAGACAATCCTAGCACCTCATCTATCTAAAATCCCCTAAAAATTTAATAATCCATGATACAAGGTGGATAGGTCTCAAGCCCACCCCCAAAATAGCCTCCAAAATAAATATAAAATGCTAATACATCAAAACTTCCTCTCAAATTCCATACGTGTGAGAGTAGAGGAAAAAAAGAGGGTGACATCATATCCTCAAGGGGTACAAGAGCTCCAAAAGTCACATCAATCCCCAAAAGGTGCAAATCATCATCAAAAGTCATGCTTCATAATATATATGGTCACATATCATCATCAACCAACTGCCAAATCATCAGCCATGTGCTAGGACAGCTCAATGCAAAGTCATATCACTCTAGACATGACATCATCCTCAAAATGTGAAACTTCCTAGGTGGAAATTCCAATGTCATGAAGGAAGATGGATCCATCCTTCCTCCAAAGGGGTATATGATCATCTTCAAGTGTCATGTCATTTAATCAAACCCTAACATCCTCAAGTGGTGCAATGTCCAAGTTGTAGGCTTCCCTCCCTCTAAGTGGCACATTTGGCTATATCTACAACTCCCAAGCCAATCACTACAACATCCCAGGTCTAATAGGTGTTGGAAGGTGTCCAAAGGATGTCCAAGTCATCAAGGATCCCAACACTCAACATCAAGGGCCTAATGTCCTTCATACAATGTGAAACGTCTCTGGTATAAGCATCAAAATGTCCTTCATAGGACCATCTTCAAGGGTGAATCATCATCAAGCAAGGCTCATAGAAGTCAATTGAAACTAACCATCATGGATAAAATAATCATTAGAATCATACAAATTAAGCCATAATCTAATACAAAAGTCATGTAAGAAATTCACATTGGGTATCTTCTTCAAACTTCACATTAGCTCAATACTTTATTCAATTTTCTAGGTTTAGATATGGGGGACCATCACAAGACCTTATTAAGTGTGCTAGTACCAAAGTAGAGGAGTGATTATCGAGAAACCCACCAAATTGTAAGTGAAAGTGAATTATGTGAATTGGGGTTTACTTCATGGTCATGGAGTCATTGGCTTGCAAGGCCGTGTCTGACTTCATCTCCATGACTACCTTTGTAGAGGGAGCACTTGGTGCTTGAGTGACCCTTTGCTTGACACTATGTCTTTCCAAACCCCTATTCTTACCTTTTTATTATTCGTTTATTTCTTTGCAAGACCCTTTTTAGGTTTATGCATTTATTTTTACTGAGATTCAATTAAGTTCTTTTAGTTTGATATGCATTTAGTGCATTAGGACTTGGGGTGATGGCCTCATAGCAAGGGGGTAGAGTTCAATTTCATTCTTTGGATTTTGATTTTATCATTTTTCACCCCATTCATTTTCCATTCTTTTACCAGTTGCATCAACCTAGAGCATTCAAGCCCCTTCTTCTCATAAGAGGATAAAGGTATAGACATTTTTGGGATACATGTAACAACCACTCTACAATATAGGACAATGGAAGTAAAATGGATGGTAAGTGTTAAGTATGGTCTAGAATGGTATGTTACCCCTATCAAAGCCTGCCAGTAGTACCCTTGTTCCCCAAGAGCAACAACAATGGACTACAACACATATGATAGCCACCAAGGTGAAGCAAGGAAAAAATCATAACTTCCAATAACCATGATCCATTATCTGACTTCAACTCATTATCCTCACCTAAATTTGTAATGAATTAAATGTAACACTTTATATGAAACAATGACTAATGTACCTCATGTGTTGGACCACCATCATCGCATAAACCATGTTGATCAAGTTTCTGAGTTGAGCTATGATTAGCGGGGAGGAATCTGAGGGGATGTTGCATATCTAGAATGTTAATCATCATCTCTGGTATCATTTTTTGCAATGTGGATCATGGAGAATTATATCCTCTAGGTACCCCTAGGTGAGAGGGGGGTAGCATCTAGATCCAACTTGTGGACATGTGCTCACCATAGAGTGCATGAGAACCTTAGCATATCTAGTACTCCAACACCTTCAACTTGCATCACTCTAAATAAATTACTACTATATTCTAACTTAAAGCAATCGATACAAAAAGGAAGGGGGATGTTATCCACCCCGATATATGGAAAGGTGAAAATAAAATGTGGAAAGTAAATATTTTCATTTTCATCAATATATCATTTTTTTATAAAATGTATAAGCTAAGCTAACATTGATGCATGAATAAATCGATAAGTAACATCAATAAAAAGGAAATACAATCAATGAAAGAACACAACATGACCTAATATTATCCAATTCTACTTTAAACCTAAGAATTTAGGTTCCTTCTACATAATAGGGTTTAAGAAGGGATGCATTAATAGGTAATGGTAGTGTCCTTCCCTTAGGTGTGACAAGATAAAAGGAATCAATTCTAGACTTATTCCTGATCTTGTAAAGACCAATCCATAGACTATCAAAATTCCTATGCATACCATGCCTCTCTTTCCCCTTGTCCCACATAAGTACAAGGTCACCTTCTTCAAAATCCCTCCATATTTCTTTACGATCAATTTTTCCCTTGTTCTTGTCTTGATTCCTCGCCATTTGATAAAAAGAATGTCTTCTAGTTTCATCCAACTATATGAGTTCATCAATTGTTCCTCGCAATGCCTCCTTATCAGTTGTAAATTGTTGTGCTAACTAAAGGACACGAATTTGGAGGTTGATGGGCAACTTTGCTTCCAATCCATATACTAACTCAATCATGGTTTTTCATGTGGAAGTCTCAGTCATGGTATGATCCACCCATAATGCATACTTAATATTATTATCCCAACCCTTCTTATTTTCACCAACAATATTCTTAATGATATTCATCAAATGATATATATTGATTGGTGCAGGGACTTTCCTTATAGATTCAATCCTTGCTGGATCAACACTAATACCATTCTTAGAGACAACATGAATCAATAATTTACCTTTATCAATACCAAATATTGACTTTTTTGGGTTTAGGGAGATATCATACTTCCTACACCACTCAAAAACATTTCTATCATGTTCAATATGTGCATTTATTTCCTTAGAGACAATCGTTAATTCATCATGGTATGTCTCTATAATCTTCCCTATCAAATCCATAAAGGAAAAGTCCATTTCCCTTTGAAAGGTAGAACCAACATTCATAAGGCCAAAAGGTATCCTCATATATTTGAAAGTTCTCCATGGGGTGGTGAAGGTAGTTTTGAGTTTGATCTTCTTATTTAACCAATACATGGTTGTATCTTGAGAAACCATCTAACATTGACATTATTCTTATGCCAGTAACCCTTTGTAATAAATGTTCCATTTTGGGGAGAGGATAATTGTCCTTAAGAGATAGTTGACATATTTATGTGGATATCAATTTAGAAAAAGGGTTACCATAGGAAATTATTTTCAATTTAGATAGCTAGAAATCATTTAGAAGTTGGATTATAAGAAACTACCATTCAAGTGCAAGACTTGTCATGAATATGGGAATTTTTCTAAATATTACAAAACAAATGTTGTGAATCAAGCCATATCAAACAAATAATAAACTAAGAACAAATTAGGTGACTTTAGGATATAACACTCAAAAACCAAAATCATCCCCTTCAACAAATAGGTATGAAGTGATTTCTCAACAAGAAGTCGGTCCCTTTTCTTTCCCCTCAAAGGAATCCATGTGTCTTTTGGATCCCATTCCCAAAGAGAATGAAGCACACATTTCAATCATTACCTCTTAATATTTTGTGTAGTCAGTATCTCAAGCTGAATCCCTTCTCACTTTAGAAGGTAATATCCCTCAAGAGTAGCAAGAAGCAACATTAATCTCAAACAAATTTTATCCTCAATCAAGTGGTGTGATGAAAAGGAATAAGGCCCAACAATAGTATGAGGATGAAGAACTAAAGGAGGAATACTTGCCAAAGAAGCATGGGTGAAAACCATTAAATGAAAATCATGAGGAAACAACTATTAAAGAAAAAAAAAATTGGGGATTTAGACAACTATTAAAATCTCCTTAGGAGTTGGTATGAAACTTCAAGAAAAAATAAATCTAGGAAATCAAATTCTATTAAAAGGTTTTGAGGGTGGAAACCTCAAACCCCCATCAGTTAAATAATGATTCTTGTATTCTGGAACTATAGGGGCATGGTAAATAGGCACAAGGAATAAGCATTGAAAGATATTATTAGATATTAGAAGCCAACCATAGTCCTCATCTAGGATACTACATTATATGAAGTAGAAATGATAAATACGGGTAGGGAACAATGGAAAAACAACATAGGAGTAGCAGTAAGAGAAAGATGAGCATCAGGTGGAATATGCACACTATGGAATAATACAATGTTGGATATTATACACATTCAAAGCATGCAACATTGGGTTCTTTCCAACCTCTTGAATTGAACTTCAGGTATGAATTTCCATATTTTCAATGTCCACATCCATGTTCATTAGAGGGGAAAAGAGGAATGTTGGAGTTTGTTGTTGGCCTTGAGAGGTTTAGAATATATAAAGAATACTATTGTAGGTGGGGATTTTAATGCAATTCTCTTATACAAATAAAAGATGAGAGGTAGTATCATAAGGGATCCATTCAAGGAGAGTATGGGAGGTCTTATATTTGATTGGGACCTTGTGGGCATAAAACCAAAAATATGGAAATATACTTGGACAAACATGAGATTAGGTATATGTCATATAGCAACTAGATTGGATTGTTTCCTTATCAACAACAATCTTCATTTGAGAAATCAATATATTTATCCAAATTCCATATCCTCCTATTATTCAAATCACAAGCTTATTATGCTTACCTTCCATCAAGTAGAAAAATATTTCTTTCTTTAGTTTTGGATTTAGACTCAAAGCCAACCAGACTCACTTGATTAAGTGAAGAAAATGAATCTTCATCTATTTTATGTGATGCACACACAGGTCAAGTATGTCAATTTCTAGAGGTGGAAAATAGAATAGCTTTGCTAATAGTTAATTCTACTATCATGGTTCATTTCATTACCTCTACATTTTAATACTTTCCTTTTTCTTTATCACCATACAAATCTTTGATTTCAATATGATCCGTACATGAGAAAATGAACTTCATGGTGGTCGCAACCTATTTCTTTCCAGGGTATAAACAGAGTCTGTTATCTATGTATTAACAAATGTATGTTAATTAGAAGCCAAACCATTAATTGTTAAGGTTGATTGTTTGAAATATGGGTTGTTAATACATATATAATATGTTATGGACTTACTTTTCCCTCATTTTCTAATTGAAAAAAAAGAACAACTTGAAGAAAGAAAAAAATAGCCCGTGAATGAATAACAATCAATTTACAATGAAATAGAAGAAGGTTGTTCGATAAAAGAGAGTGGATGGGGTAAATAGAATGGATGGTGATTCATCCAAGGTCAGTGGGAATTCATTTAGTTATTAGAGATATTAAAGGAGGCCAACTACAATAAATATTCAAGAGGTAAGATCTCCCTCCCACCCCTTTGTTGTGATTCCAAAATGATCAATTTGACTAATCTCCAATCTCTTAGGCACTAATAGAGGAGAATAATGAAACAAATTTTCATTTTAGTAAGCTTACTCTCTTAGATAAATGGATAGAGCATGGATGTAGTACTTCGGGTGGGTTGAAAATAGATTCCTACACTATACTGCATCCCACCCAAAACTACTTCTATATTCCCACCACACAATAATACTTATATATTCATGCTAGAGTGGGGATCTTAGATAGATTCATTGAGGGACATAACATATGAAATATAATTTTTTTTATTCCTCGCACCTCAAAAGAAGTAGTGGGCCTCGGGAGGAGTCAATTTAAACACTGGGCCATTAAATTCAGTAACCAGATAGATGTTTCTCATTCATAATAGAATAATTCTGAGTGAACATTAAAATTATTTCATAGCATAATGAAGGCACCTCTGGTTCTTATTATCACCCAATATAGCACTTGTGAAAATCCTTCACAAGATGCAAGACAAATGTAACATATGTAAGTACTTGCTACTGTCACCTTAGCAATTACTTCCCTGATTTTAGTGAAGGATTGAAATCCAACACAAGGGAGGCTTCACTAGTAACCGCAAGGAATCCTATAACAAGATTGAATCAAGTCTACAACCTCCTATCGTGGTCACTCAAATATACCACCACTTAGATCAAAGTTCAAGGTAGACACAAGGTGGTTAAGCAATTCTAGATTTGTGTGTGAGGTGTTTAAGATAGTAAATGATAATTACTAAGTGAAGTATTTCAAACGATTGTCCTAAAAAACTACAAATCAAAATAAAAGATAAATCTTTCATAAAACTTGTGTTCAAAGATATTCACTTCAACAATAAGACAAGTTACAACAACAAAAATATAGTATCCCTTTAAATAAGTAATCATGCAACGAAGAAGACTGAAAATGGAAGCTAAAACTAGGATTTAGATGAAAAATTATTGTTGAACTACAAAATGACATGAAACAACTTCAAACACTCAAGATGTCAAGCCCTAGTTGGATGGAAATTACAATGATAATGCAATAAGTGATGGAAAGGAGTATTCTATGGTGAAGGATGCCACAAAGCCTAGATGCTAGGATACAAATGGTTGAAAATTGAAGAGGGATTGCAATAAAACCTAAATATAACATGAGAGATCAAAGGAGGAAGGAATTTGAGTTTAAGATCACTTTGCAAGAGAAAATACTATTGTCATGTAGATTTCTTGGGCATATGGAGTCGGAAATGCAACTTACATGGAGAGAAAAGGCAAGAGAAATACTTAATAATTAAATCCTAGGGTAGTCCACTACAAATCCTAGGTAGCAACCCTCTAGGAGAGAAACTTAATGTAGTCCACTACAAACCCTATGAGGCCATCCTATGTCTTCTAAATACCTATAGCAAGATATCAAGATGGATTTTGGTCAAAACCATAGAGTAGTCTGTTATAACCCTATGTTTCATAGGATCAACTGGTGACTGGAAATTTTTACTCTTGTTTTATTTTTGGTCATTATAAATAACATTTCATTCTGCAAATGATTTACAAAAAATAAAAGAAAAAGAAAAAAGAATAAAAGAGAAAAGAAAAAGAATAAAAGAATAAAAGAAAAGAAAAGAAAAGAATAAAAGAGGGCATAAAAGAAAAATAATAAGTCCCCATGCAAGAAGAATGGCTTGATCCATACAGTCTAACCATGGTCAAGTCTTTTTAAATTTGTGTTGATAGGATTAGTGAATAAAGCTTGGCTAAAGTGTTTAATCTTATCCAAGTAGATAGGTTAGTTAATGAATAAATTTGATCAAATTGTCTAAACTTGATCAAATATCCCCAGGATAGAGTAATTTTTAGCCCAACAGTCTAATTTGGGTTAAATGTGTTAGGTAAATAGGTTAGTTGGCTTTCCTTCAATAAAAACAAGCATAATGTTGGACGAGATTCATTATTTTGATGTTAGAAGGTTGTGTTCTAACCCCTTGGTGGCAGAATGAAAGAGAAATAGCGCAAAAAACCCACAAAACCATGTTATCCTAAGTTTTTGCAATGCAATATGATTCACGCTCCACAGGTAAAAAGTGTGCCAAGATGTACAACTAAGAAAATGACACTCAGATCGATGGCCGACAAATAATATCAGACCCCCCAACCATTCT
>JZKD02S2336631.1:343214-375907 GCA_000966675.3 Picea glauca
CCCACATCTTGGGAAGACCATTGAGTACTATGTTTACCAATTCCTTCTCTAAGATGATCTCTTCAATAGCTTGTAGTTGATCTCTTAACTGAGATATTCTCACAAAATATGATGTCATGCTATCATCATCATTCATATTTATGTCACGAAGCTCATTCTTCAGACTCATTACTTGTCCAATGTTTCTGAATGAGAAGAGGTTTGTTAGGGCATCATACATCTTCTTCGATGAGTCAAGATGGGAGATGTAGGATATCAAGTGGTCTTTGATAGAATCCACTATGATACTCATGGAATTGATGTCACTATCTTTGAACTTCTCCATAGATGCAACGTTATGCGGTTCCTTCTCTTTCCCTTCTTCAAACTCTAGTTTCACGATCTTTCCTTTCACGATATCCAACACTTTATTCTTGGCAAGGATGAGATCAATCCTTGTCTTCCACGCTCTGAAGTTAGAATCTCCATCTAACTTGTTCTCTGACTTCATAGAGTACGTCATGGCTATTTTTACTTGGTCAAACCGTAAATTTGACCACAAACTCAAACTTGACATCTTGGCTTGTTGAGAGTACTACGAGATGCGCTAGGCTAGGGTGCACTGATCTGCCTGGAGATTAGGTCAATCCCTTCACTTAAGGTGCCTCAACAAGAGGATTAGGTTTTCTACAACTTCTCTTGCTAGTAACCCTAGTGACAATGTCTTGGAAGTTGCTTCTACTAGTAACCCTAGCGGCAGTTCATCAGCGAGCTCAATATCCTAGCGGCTATGTTTCCTTCCATTGTTTAGAATGAATGAAGGAGGTGTGGGCCCATAACCTGTTAGAATATGAAGGATGTGTGCTCGTTTTACAATTTACAATACACTTGTCACCCAACCATAGGTCGAAGCCACCCTCCAAGCACCTTAACCTTGACAGAGAATCATTTTGGAAGTAAACCCTAGGCTAGATAGCCATACAAAGTGTAGCACACCTTTTCCCAAGGATAGCACATCAACAAATGTTGATCAAATGTTCCAAACCATAGCCAAGAGATAGTCCAAGCCTAAATGTAACTGCTAGCTGTAGTAGCTACACCAGCAACTCTCCTCCAAACCTGTACACAAGACTGCAACTGCACTGCGCAGAACTAGCTCTCTGCAACTGCTGAGATGTGCCAAATGAGAGACTGGCACCCTGTATTTATAGTGGTTCTGGCAGACTTACTGGGGCTGACTTCTCCTTCTAGGTACTTATCTATTCAGTATATTATTATTATTTCTGGCTGACTTCTTCTCTTGGAGGCTAATAACCTAATATAAATTATCTTCTTGAGCCGACAAGTCTTCTAGGGTTATTAGCCAACTTATTAGGGTTTTTTCTTGCTTTATGGAGTATTATATTCTCGTCAGGTTTACACGTGGAGGTAAATACCTCCCGCAGCTACCATAATATCAATAGACCGATGACCGGTACCTGTACCAAAACCACATAGAGATTAGAATTTATGGATGCGAGCTGGCCCCCTACAAACTACCTAGATATTTTCCCCTGTGGATATTTTCCTTGGAATATATTAGGCAAATGATTAGCTCAAATGATATTCATTTTGTAGCCTTCAAGAAGAAATAGCAATTGAGGATCAAGGGACAGATAGGACATTTCATCTGTAATAGTCAAGCCGCAGGGGCAATGGCCGATAAACTTTTGAAGGAGGTGAAGTTTAGCACCAGTTTTCCATGGAACTATGATCCTTGTGGCATCATCGCAGAAACTGGGATAAAGAATAAAATATCTCCATACGCTCATGTTCCCAAACCAGAAATTGAGAAATTCATGAACCAGATAGAGTGGGAAGCAAACACCTTGGAAGACTTAGAACAATATCCTCCTTCATCCAACGTTTCACAAACCACTACTCCACAAGTACCAGTAGAGAAAAAGGCCAAGAAGGAAGTCTCCCCATCAGTTACTGAAGTCTCAATAGAGGATTTTCGAGTTTACAAGAAAAAGCCCAAAACCAGTCACACCCCTAACAGATCTAGGGGAGAAGAGACATAGCCTACCACAACAGTAGAGGGAGAACATTCACCATTGCTCTCAAGAAGTCAGCATATGATGTCTACCTCTTCATCAAAGAAGCAGACTGATACCACCTTGACCACCCAGCCATCACAAGGATCCACGGGACTAAGTATTTTTGAGAAATACAATCTGATTAAGAAAAAGAATGAGATGTTGACCAACAACACCTGTGCCCAATTATGGAAACAAACATCAACAACACAACATATACTACTCTCTACCTTTGATACAGAGAAAGGGAGGATGCATATGGCCTTCTTGTAGGCGCAGGTGCCTCAACCAAATGAAATTTCTAATTACAAAAGGTCAACTTTCAAGTTTGATGTTGCAGAAGTACATCCATCTAACCAGATGGACATGCACAGATAGACTAGAGAAATGATTTTCTCAACATTGGCAAACACTTCCACAATTGTTGCAAAGTTGTAGGTTTCTCTGAACAATGTTTAGGCTCAACTAAAACTAGAGAAAGTGTCATCTTTTGCAAAGGACAACAAGATCAAATCTTTAGAAGAGATGGTACTTAAAGTTGGGTATGACCCCTCAAATGTGAAAGTAGTTGAAGAACTGCTAAAGAAAAATAATGTTCACGTAGCATCTTTGAGGAAACAATTAAAACTGTTAGCTATTAAAGACTCACATGCCAAAGAGATAGCTGAGACAGAAGGCCAAAAAGAAGAAATGTTAAAGTTAATCATGGAGGAAAACACACAAATCAAGGAGATGGAAGCAGAGTTGGAAATATTAGTAAAGGAAAAGGAATAGGCAGTGCCCATGGAGGTCATTCCACTAAGTTCAGTCTGCCTCACAAGAGTTAGCCCAGTGACAACATCGGCAACTACCACAGCAGAATTTCTAGCAGCTACCCTAGTGACATTTCTAGAAACATCTCAAACTCTAGTAAAGTCAATGGAGGAGATGACCATACAAGGAGCATAAATCAAAAGACTAGAACAAGAGATAGAGAATATCTAAGAGATTAAATCCTCTTTCTATGCCAGCTACAACACTAAGAGGCACACATCAGAAAAACTTAGGCAAGAACTACAACAGATGAAAAAGCAAACAATTTTGACCGAAACACTAGCAGAAGCCAAGGAGAACATTTGGATGGATATCTCGAAATCAATGACAGAAATATGGCCACTTGTGCAGATCATGTTTGAGTAGCATGAATTGGTGTTGAGGAGCAGGCAGGCCATTGACAGGACAAAGGGAGAGCTGGGAGAGATGCCCACAGAGGCAAATGAAATCATCAAGTTTCTAAATTTGAAGACTAGGGAGGATTTGGAAATCCTGGAAATTGAGGATAGGACATAAACTATCCTCGAAGTTAAGAAAATTTTGACCAAGAGAGGACTAATGCTACAGCTAGAGGAGAGAGTCGAGACCATGGATATTGAAGTTCAGAGATTCTTCAGCAAGATTGATGCTTTGCAAAAAAAAGGTCTTCCTAGTTTACTGGTTCTAAATGACCTAAGTTTTCAGGAATACGGGGTAGAATAATAGGAAAGGCATTTTTAGAGACTCTGCAATTGGACCTCAGTATCCAACATGAAATCAAGTATATTTTCATCACCAAGCCAACTTTTGCCAAATACATAGAGATGGATGAGGTATATCGAAGGTTGCTCAAAGTCACCATTCCCAATCAACAGAGATGGGAGGATCTGTGCACTTTGATAGAGTAAGTGATGAGGTGTACAATCCAAGTCAGTGTGCAAAACAGTCAAAGTCAAGTTGATGACTTACCAACAACCTTCCCCAAAATCAGCTCAAAGAATCCGACAGATCATTAGCAGTTCCTACAATTTTGTATTTTGTTATCTAGTTAGTTATCTTTGGATTTTACCACGTCCTGATCATTAATGACGGGATTGGTTGTAATCTTTTTCTATATATACTTCAAACTTCGAAGTATTGAGGGTTGATCTTTACGCCCAAGAAAGTTGTAAGCATTGTAATCTTTTTCAAGAGGTCTACCAATAATAAAAGGGACGATTCACAGGATTCTTGTCTGTTAATTGTTGGTGATGTTTATTCCTCTCTATTGAATGGTTATCTGTCTTCGTTATCATTTTTGTTTTCTATATCTGATCATTTAAAAGAAGTTAAAGTTGCAGAATTTTTTGTATACTCTGTTTCTGAATTTTAAAGATCTAAGTGTTTGTCTTTTGATGTTATGATAAAGAAATTCTTGAGTGCTTCTTTATCTTAATTGATTTATCTCATATTTTCTACTATCCATCATTTTAATTCTAAAGGATCCAACCTTTTGCATTATCCTACCCTGTGAAGAAACCTTATAAAATCTGTTCTTTGATCTTAAACTTTAACACAGACCCCATAGCCCAATGGATGTGTAAGCAATATTTCAGCCATTTTATAAAACAAAACAACACAATCCTATTTATTTAACTAGCCTAATATCTTAAACCTGAAACATATCTAAATCTTATAGAGAGATCCCTCTCTAAAACTGGAAGGGCTAGATCCTAGTTTCAAAGTGGTTGGATAAAGTTACCTCTGATCAATTCCTTCTACCTCATGACAACCTCTGGGAATTTACAGAGCATTAACATAGTCCACTACAAACCCTAGAATTTTAACCTATAATAATAATACTAGGGTAGTCCACTACAAACCTTATAAATACCCTTATGTTCTTCAAAAATCTTAAAATAAATGATAACAAGGGAAGGTAGTCCACTATAAACCTTCATAGGGTTTCAAGACAAAGTTTTATCCAAGAAAATACAAGATAACATGAAATTATCACCACTTTGATAAAACATTTACTTAATACATCAAGAATAAACAATCAAATACTTGGAAATAATACTTACTAGGAAAGATCAATGATCATCAATGAAACCCTAACCATGAAAATCATCAAAAAATCTTGAAAAGAATCCACAAAATAATCTCCAAGATTGTGTGCATAAGTGATCCATAGTGAAAGAGAAATATAGAAGATGAGTGCAGTATCTCTCCGTAAGATGAGTTATGATTTACAAATGAGGGAACCCTCCTCTCTATATATGAGACAATCCTAGAATCTCATATATATATAATCCCCTAAAAATTTAATAATCCATGATACAAGGTGGATAGGTCTTAAGCCGACCCCAAAATAGCCTCCAAAATAAAGATAAAATGCTAACATAAAAATGTCCTCTCAAATTCCACATGTGTGAGAGTAGAGAACAAAAAGAGGGTGACTGCATCTCCTCAAGGGGTACAAGAGCTCCAAAAGTCACATGAATCCCCAAATTGTGCAAAGCATCATCAAAATTCATGCTTCCTCATCTATACGGTCACATATCATCATCAACCAAGTGCCAAATCATCACCCATGTGATAGGTCAGCTCAATACAAAGTCATATCACTCTAGGCATGACATCATCCTCCAAATGTGAAACTTCCTAGGTGGAAATTCCAATGTCATGAAGGAGGATGGATCCATCATCCCTCTAAAGGGGTATACAATCCTCGTCAAGTTCCATGACATCCAATCAATCCCTAACGTCTTCAGGGGGTGCAATGTCCAAGCTGCAGGCTTCCCTCCCTCTGAGCGACACTTTTGGCTATATCTACAACGCCTAAGACAATCACTACAACATCCAAGGTTCAAGAGGTGTTGGAAGGTGTCCAAGGGAGGGAAAAGTAATCAAGGATCCAAATGCTCATCATCAGGGGCCTAATGTCCTTCATACAGTGTGCAATGTCTATGGTATAAGCATCAAAATTTCCTTCATGTGACCATATTCAAGGGTGCATCATCATCAATCAAGGCTCATTGAAGTCAATTGAAACCAACCATCATGGATACAAGAGTCATTAGAATCATACATAGTAAGCCACAATCTAATAAAAAATTCATGTAAGCAATTAATATTGGGTATCTTCTTCAAACTTCACATTAGCTCAATACTTTATGCAATTTTCTAGGTTTAGGTATGGGAGGACCATCCCAAGACCCTATTAGGTGTGCTAGTACCCAAGTAGAGGAGTGATTCTAGAAAAAAACATCAAAGTGTAAGTAAAAGTGAATGATGTGACATGGGGTTTACTTCATGGTCATGGAGTCATTGACATGAAAGGCCATGTCTCACTTCATCTCCATGACTACCTTTGTAGAGGGAGCACTTGGTGCTTGAGTTACCCTTTCCTTGACACTATGTCTTTACAAACCCCTATTCTTACCTTTTTATTATTTGTTTATTTCTTTGCAAGACCCTTTTTAGGTTTATTCATTCATTTTTACTGGGATTCAATTAAGTTCTTTTAGTTTGATATGCATTCAGTTCATTAGGACTTGGGGTGATGGCGTCGTAGTGAGGGGGTAGAGTTCAATTTCATTCTTTGGATTTTGATTTTATCATTTTTCAACCCATTCATTTTCCATTCTTTTACCATCGGCATCAACCTCGGGTATCCAAGCCCCTTATTCTCATAAGAAGATAAATGTATAGACATTTTTAGGATACATGTAACAACCACTCTAGAAGATAGGACAATGAAAGGAAAATGGATGGTAAGTGTTGTTAAGTATGGTCTAGAATGGTATGTTACCCCTATCAAAGCCTACCAATAGTACCCTTGTTCCCCAAAAGAGACAACAATGGACTACAACACATATGATGACCACCAAGGTGAATCAAGGAAAAAAGAATAACTTCCAAGAATCATGATCCATTATCTGACTTCGACTCATGATCCTCACCTAAATTCCTAATGAATTAAATGTAACACTTTATATGAAACAATGACTAATGTACCTCATGTGTTGGACCACCATCTCGAATGAACCATGTTGATCAAGTTTATGAGTTCATCTATGATGCGGGGGGAGGCATATGAGGGGTTGTTGTTGTTCTAGAATCAGATCCAGGAGCCTGATAGGGCTCAAAAAGGCTCAAAAATGAAATTTGTCATAATCGGACGAAACCAATTCCATTGCAACTGGATCATCACACCGATTTTGGCCATATATTCACTTTCTCAAATGGGCTTCGTCTGCAAGCGTTATCACACTCTAACTGTTTTCCCAAACAGCTAAAAAGTAAAAAAAAAAGTCAACAGTCAAAAGGTGACGTGGCACTCTCTGGAGGTGACACATGGCAGTGGAAGAAGTGACATGTGGTATCACAGGCAATAGGTGACTAGGCAGATGATGCACACTTGGACCAATGGCAGAGTGACACTTGTCAATTTTCGGGCAAATGTGATGGTGCCACGTGGCCCAGGAATGGGAAACCACGTGGCACCCAATCATCAGTGGAAGTGGTAGGTTTCAAAATTTTTGTAGCCCATGGGATTTGAGCCCATAACCTCTTGGTAGGCGCCAAGCTTTGGGAAATGTCCAACAACCAACGCGCCATGTTATTGCTTGTGTAAACAAACAAACATTATAATATATATGTTTTATGGTATGTATAGGTTTGGCATAGAGAGGGCTGGAGATAAGCCCCAGCCTATGGTTTTATCATGTAAAGTGACCACCAAAAGGGTGCTGGTGCATAACTAAACCACCAGCGCGCGTTTTATGGCACCTTCCTCCATGTAACCCGGAGCCATAACCACGGGCTTGGCGCATGGGAAGGGACATTGTTCTATAAAAAAGCAGCATATGACCATAATAAGGGGGTGTGTGCCATTCAAGGGGGATAAAGCCTAAATTTTAAAAAAAAAGTGGGTTTTTATCCAATGTTTAGTGGATTTTATTGATTTTCAAGCCTGTTAATGGAGGATTTGGCCCATTTTGGGGGATATTGGACTCTTTTTGAGCCCATATTTTGGGAGGAAGTTGGGGATGGATAACCAACTTCAGATATATAAAAACCAGGCCTGTTTGAGGCCATGGAGGACAATCAAAGAAGAGTTATGCTGAAGGGAAGCCAAGCCAAAGCCATTTTTATGCAGGGAAGCTGTTGAGGAACAGACGCTTGCGGGCCATTTCTGGGAGCTCCGGTCATCTGTTTTGCATGTCGTTTCTTCTGTTGGGTTCTATAGATATGGAAGAACATGAACAAATCAGTATTGTAGCCTAATGTCACTACTGTGATGTATGTTTTGAGCTTTGAACAAAAATAAAGAAGCCTCCCCCACTGAGACAAAGGCCCAGAGACGTAGGCAATTTTGTGTCGAACTCCGTTATCACTTCTCTTGTTATAGTTTGTTGTTCTTATTGCTTCAGTTCAGATATGTATTTTGTATTATGGCTGTGATATATTCTCTCATATTCATCCTCTTTCATTAGCTTCTTAAATGGTTAATAATCACATGCAATTAAAAACTCAACCACAGTCATTAAAAGATCTTTTTGGATCAAGTGGTATTAGAGCTAGTTGACGTTTGCATTTGAGTTTTGCATGTTAACCAAGGAAAAGATACAGCATGGTGAAGGCGATCTTGTTGCAGATAATCCATTAATTGTATTGATAAAGAGAGCTTCGCACAGCGAGAAGATGGCATCGGAAGAAGGGCTTTCTCAGGATGAGAAAGAGTTTCGGAAAACTTTCCTTGCTATGTCGGAGATGGTGAAAGTTTTGTATGAGGATTACTTGGAACGAAAAAGACCAAATCTGGGTGAATATTCAAAGGGAAAAAGTGAAGAGGAAGAGTATCATCCTCATATTCCTCCTTCACCTCCATCATCACCTCCTTCTTCTCCTTCTTCTTCAAGTTCAAGTTCTAAAAGCAATGCAAAGAAACATGTTCATAAACATAAGAATGAAATGCCATTGTTAAAATTTGATGTTAAATTTGAGTTACCCATATATGATGGTGAAGTAAATGCAAAGAAACTTGACAATTGGTTCAGGCAGATGGAGGTTTACTAGTGTGCAACAGATCAAGGATGAGGCCACACAAATCAAGTTGGCATCTTTGAGACTTCCAAGCACCGCTCTCTTCTGGTGGAAAAGCAAGTTGCAAAATGGAACGCAACAAGTGGGTAATGTATTTCCATCATGCCAAAGCTTCATTTCTGTACTTAGGAAACAATTCTATCCTTTGGGTTATAAATAAAAAGCATTAATTGAATGGCAATCTTTAAAACTAAGACAAGGACAAATAGTGCAAGAGTATACAGATGGCTTTCGAAAAATGGCATTGATGTTAGATATCCCTTTACATACACAAGAAACCCTTATGAAGTATTGAGGAGGTTTACCTGTACATATTAGAAACACTTTATTCATGTTTGGACCCACTAACCTTGATGAGGTTTCTGTTCAAGCAACGTATATTGAAGCAGGGAAAGCAGGTGTGTCAGGGGAATCATCATCTTCAAGGAAAGAGGACAAGAGGAAATGGCATGGCAAGAATTCAAATACAATGACGAGGAAGGAAGGGAAGCCCTCTTGCAAGCATTGCAAGAAAGAGGGACATGATGAGGACAAGTGTTAACAGTTGCATCCCGAGAAGAGGCCAAAGTGGTTCAAGGGAAAGAAGGGAATGCAAACAGTGGCAGCAACAACAAGACCCACAGACTTGGGATCGGATTCAGGTGATGAATCAAAAATCTCATTGGCTGGTATGACAGGTAAAATTGGTGAAGGCATTGATTGTAGAAGTAACTTGTTTCATATAAGTACCATCATGCGACACACTAAGATAGAAACATTAATCGACAGTGGATCTCAAGATAATCTAATATCTGAAGAATTGGTTAAGCAATTGGGGTTAAAAACACAAACTCATCATAATCCTTACACACTTAAATGGATAAGCAATCATCATCAAATGCACATAACAAAGCAGTGCACAACCAAATTTGCAATTTCATCTAAGTATGTGGACGAGGTAACATGTGATGTAGTGTCGTTAAGTGAATGTGGAATGGTCTTAGGTAGTCCATACATAAGGAAATCTTCTACAGGACAAAGAATCAATATCAATTAACCAAAGCAGGTCAAGATTATGTGGTTCATGCTCATCATGTTAAGGCAAATAAAACACTTAAAACAATGGAACAATTAAAGAAGGAAGTGCAAGCAAGCAACAAACCAATAATTGTTTCAAATGAAGTAATCGATCTTAAGCAAGAACAAGAAATGATTGTTGAATGGAAAATCAATCATAAGTTACTTCAAGATAAGCTCATGTCGTGCAAATATTACAAGTATATCAGCTCATTTGCAGTCATCTTTTTGATGCTATCATTAGTAATATTGTCTACATGGATGATAGTGGTTTCAGTAAGATGTAACAGGTTTCAAATGGCTAACAATATGTTATCAGTTTTCATGATTATGTTACAGTTGATGTTGATGAGACAGGTGCACAGGACAGAGTTCAGAGATAGAGGACAATCCGAGTGGCCTATCCCGAGCTTGTTGACTGGTCAGTAACATTTTGGGGACCAAAAGGTCCTTTAGTGGGGAGGTGTGATCCAGAATCAGATCCATGAGCCTGACAGGGCTTAAAAAGGCTCAAAAATGAAAGTTCTCAGAATCAGATGAATCCAATTCTATTGTGACCGTCTCGTCGCACTGATTTTGACCATATATTCACTTTCTCAAATGGGTGCCATATGCGAGAGTTATCGCACTCTGACCATTTTCCCAAACAGCTAAAAGGTCAACAGTCAAAAGGTGACGTGGAACTCTCTGAAGGTGACACGTGGTAGTGGTATAATTGACATGTGGCAGCATAGGTGACAGGTGACTGGGAAGATGATGTACACTTGGACCAATGGCAGAGTGACACTTATCAATGTTTGGGTAAATGTGGTGGTGCCACGTGGCCCAGGCATGGACAACCACATGGCACCTAGTGATCAGTGGAAGTGGTAGGTTTCAAAAGTTTTGAGCCCATGGGATTAGAACCCATAACCTCCTGGTAGGCACCAAGCTTTGGGAAATTTCCAACAACCAACGCGCCATGTTATTGCTTGTGTAAACAAACAAACATTATAATATATATGTTTTATTGTATGTATAGGTTTGGCATGGAGGGGGCTGGAGATAAGCCCCATCCTATGGTTTTATCATGTAAAGTGACCACCAAAAGGGTGCGGACGCATAACTAAACCACCAACGCGTGTTTTATGGCACCTTCCTCCATGTAACCCAGAGCCATAACGACGGGCTTGATGCATGGGAAGGGACACGGTTCTATAAGCAAGCAACATATGACCATAATAAGGGGGCACACACCAGTCAAGGGGGATAAAGCCTAAAGTTAAAAATAAAGTGGGTTTTTATCTAATGTTTAGTGGATTTTATTGATTTTCAGGCCTGTTAATGGAGGATTTGGCCCATTTTGGGGGATATTGGACTCTTTTTGAGCCCAGATTTTGGGAGGAAGTTGGGAATGGATAACCAACTTCAGATCTATAAAAACTAGGCCTGTTTGAGGCCATGGAGGATAGTCAGAGAAGATTTATGCTGAAGGGAAGCCAAGCCGAAGCCATTTTTATGCAGGGAAGTTGTTGAGGAGCGGACACTTTCAGGCCATTTCTAGGAGCTCCGGTCATCGGTTTTGTGTGTCGTTTCTTCTGTTGAGTTCTATAGATCTGGAAGAAAATGACCAGATTAGTCTTGTATCCTAATGGAACTACTGCAATGTACATTTTTATCTTTGAACAGAAATAAAGAAGCTTCCTCCAATAAGACAAAGGCCCGAAGACGTAGGCAATTTTGTGCCGAACTTCGTTACCACTTCTCTTGTTATGGTTTGTTGTTCTTATTTCTTCAGTTCAGATCTGTATTTTGTATTATGGTTGTGATATATTCTCTCATATTCATCCTCTTTCATTAGCTTTTTAATGGTTAATAATCACATGCAATTAAAAACTCAACCACAGTCATTAAAAGATCTTTTTGGATCAGTTGCTTATCTATAATGTTAATCATCATCTTTGGTGTCATTTTCTGTAATGTGGATCATGGAGAATTATATCCTCTAGTTACCCCTAGGTGAGAGGGGGGTAGCATCTATATCCAACTTGTGGACATGTGCTCACCGTAGAGTGCATGAGAACCTTAACATCTCTAGTACTCCAAGACCTGCAACTTGCATCACCCTAAATAAATTACTACTATATTCTAACTTAAAGCAATCGATACAAAAAGGTATGGGGATGTTATCCACCCCAATATATGGAAATCTGAAAATAAAATGTGGAAAGTAAATATTTTCATTTTCATCAATATATCATTTTTTTAGAACATGTATAAGCTAAGATAACATGGATGCATGAATAAATCAATAAGTAACATTAATAAAAAGGAAATACAATCAAATGCAAGTGTTAGCTCCCAAAATGAATCAATCACTATGGTTTCATTTTGTAGGTGATAGCATGGTCATCTGTAGTTTTCTCTATTTGTTTCTAATTTCTTCTAGTGTCAAAACTTAGGTTTTAAATTCATGCCTTAGAAATAAATTGATCCATAAAGGTCTTTTCTATAAAATTTCATGAAAAGACTTTCAACAGCTAACGCGTGTTGCAAGGTTGATGATTAGATGGTGCAAGAGGCGAGTTTCAACGGTTAAGGAGTACTTTCCCGCAGACAGTGAGCTGGTGAAAGCACGAAACACATGCTTTTCCTCCACGATTTCAGAAATAAAAAAGATGACACACTTGACACACGTCACATAATCATTATGAGGCACTGGTGGAAGCAAATGATGATGAGGATTTGGTTATGCACATCTAAATCAGATATCATAGCGGATCGTGTTCATGAATGCATGCTTCAACAATGATGGCGTTGGAGATGACGAATTCACATTCATCATCACAGGTAAAGGAGCAGTACTACGCAACCGGCGACATCAAATCGACACTTCATATTTGGAACACGCATTGTTCACGGGCAATATGTTATGGTTTCATATTTGAATTAGCAACACCGAGAGGTTTTCACCAGCGCCAAACCTTGGCTAAATCAGGAAACTACCGTGACATTGTTTGCAAATTGTCTGAGGTTCAAGTTACAGATGGAAAGGAAACGAAGTGGTTTATTACTAAGGAAAGAATTGGACAATCTGTCTTTTTTACAGTCACATCCAGATGTGCAAAAACATTTCTCAGACACAGGCTGCATGGGTTATGTTGAAAAGTTACAGAATGGTTGCCACCAAACAACAGCTGAAGCGTTTGATAAATCATATGATGGAAACAAAGCCAGTGTGGGTTCTTTAGAAATGATAGTTGATGAAGCCACTATTGCCACAGCAACCAGCTTACCTAGATCAGGCCAGAGATGGTTTAAGACAACAACAACCAAGAATCTGAATTTCAGAGCATATCTTAAGGTAGAATTCAGAAATGTCACCTGGAAGAAAAGCATGCCAGTTTCTCATCTGGAGGATGAATGGAAAGGCCTGTTCAAAGGCATTCAACTCTATATAACCTCATAAGGCAGGTATGATAAGCTGATGCTATATCATTTCAAGCTCTTAGATCATTTCACAGGGAAAAATCTCCTGAATTTAACTTTCTTTTTTCACAAAAGCCTAACCAAAGTATGTAAAAAGATTAGGGCTGAACCTCTAAGTATGAAAAACACTCTTTGTCATTTTGGTCTAACAAATTGATAATCCTAGAAGAACTAAGACAAAGAGGAAGGACTTGGCAACATTTTCTTTTTTGGGAAGGCTTTGAGACCCAAAATCAACCCATGAATGAGCAAAATAAAGCTGGGAAAAAGCAATTAACTCCTCAGAGCAGCTCGAGGAGGAGGAGAGCTCTTCTAGGACCACCAGAGGATAGGATTTCTAGCATAAAGTCTCAAAGATCAAAGAAAAAATTAGATTTTGAAACCACTTCAGAGCAGCCTATAGTAAAGAAGACAAATATTCTTAATCTACCAAACACAGACTCGGAAACAAAGCCAGAGCAAGAAGATGAAAGTCCAGCCACTAAAAGCCTTGAACACTCCATGGAATTTGCACAAGACTGTGAGACTTTTACTCTCACTGATGAAGGTGAAACATCAAAGAGAAAAAAGTCAAAGAAATCACAAAAAAATAAGCAACTAAAGTAATTGATTGCTCAACTGGAGGATTTGGAAAGAGTAATCAAGGCAAGATACAAATCTCTGTCTGACAATTTCACAGAAACAAATGCGGCATTTGAGAAGTTGGCTCATGAGAGTGTCAAAGAAAAAAAGAGAAAGAAGAAAATCACCAAAGATTATAACATTTTATGGTGGTTAGAAAAATGCCTTAAGAGGAAAATTATGAAATTGAAGCAGAAGCATAAGTCGCATCCAGATCTACAGGTACTAGCCCAGGTTGTTGTGAATATACAGGGAGATAAATCAAAGACACACTAAGTTTTTGATAAAACAACAGTTTTGGAGGTGGAAGTTTCCTTTTGTCCAAGACAGAACTTTCACCAGCGCAAAGGGTAAATTTACAACCAGTTAGCTGGTGAAAGGCAGAGCTTTCACCAGCTAACCAACGGATCATAAGGTGAATTAGCTGGTGAAAGCACAAAAAGAAATTTTGAAAGCTAAAGCTGGAGCAAGGAAATTTTCAAGTATTTAAAGAGGTTTAAGAGCATCAAACGATTAACCACTTAGTCAAGAAACACTCAGCATCAAATATTCGTGGAGATTTTGAAGACCAAATGCTAAATTGGTCACCTAGAGTTTCGATTATGGTTAATTAAAGGAGTCCAGCTACAGAAGACAGGTGCCTTTACCTTTCCACAACACAACAAAGTCCTAAAGCTGATGAAGTATAGATGGCAAGATTGACATAGAAGACAGTTCGAGTTCTAGGAACTAGTCTTTGTTTATCAATTGCATTTAGTTAGTTTAATTGTCTATTTTTAGAGACAGATCCAAGTTTTCAGGATCTTAAAAACCGATTGTAAAAGGCTATAAATTCTTATCTTTTCTAAGAGATCAAGGTTCAAACTGGGATAATATAATTACAGTCTCCTTTTGCTCTCAATATCAGAAATGTTCATGCATCTTTTTTCTATACTTTATTTCAGTTTATCTTATCTTTTAAAGACTGTTGTCTCTTTATTAAGCTCATAAACTCGAAGTGAAGGATTTATTACTACCTTGTGTTAAGCCCTACACCTAGTTGTATCTGGCAATCAAGATTAGTATTCTTCATCCTCTCCTTTAAAAATATATTGGTCTGATTATTGTTTTCTAAAAGCATTAGTTTATTTGAATGTATGATGAGTTGTCTATTACATTAATCATTGAGTGATCCCATTGTTCCAAGCATACCTACACATTATATTCTTAAGTTACCAAGCATTCTTAGCCTACAACCATAAGGAGTTTCTTGGAGTGATAACAAATCGACGCCATTGCCGGGGGAAACGAAATTTAAGCTCTGCCTTCCCGGGATATGACACAGAGCTGATCTTTGATGATAGACAAAGATTACACATTTTATTGGTTGTAACTATCTATCTGGTGACTCCACAAGTTCATCCTGGCTCCTAAGAGGATCGGTACTAGGGAGAATCCACAAGAATCACCTGTCACACCAGTGCCCAATCCAGAACTAATTCTTAGAAGAGGAAAGACAATTCAAGTTCAAGCTTCAAAATCAGATACAGAAGGTAATCCTCTCTTTAGTTCTGGAAAATCTACTACAGAAAAATTTGAATTGTTTTCCAAGAGTGCTAATGAAAAAACAACTGTAACTACTGTAGAAGAACAAAGTCCTTTTTATCAACAGGAAAATAGCAATGATGATGAATTGAAAGATTCAAAATTGGTTGAAAAAGCTTTTAAGACTTTAGAAATAAATCATAGTTCTTCCTCTCTTGAGTCTTTCCATTCACAGCAGAAACAAGATCATTTAAACATCTATACTAGCCTCCTTGCTATTGAACAACTTCTTCAAGAGTTGTCTGCTAAAGGTGAAGAAAACTTAGCTGAACAGCTTGCAAATTTTTACAGAGCCTCATATCAGACCTCTTTCCCATTAGAAGATTCACCTCCTTCACAATCTCCTAGTGTTGAAGAGTCAAAGAAGAAACTATCACCTCTCTCACCCCTGATCATTATGGTTGCACCACCTCCTTTGACTAAGATGCAACAAATCCTAGATGCTAGATATGCACCACTTATATTGCCAAACCTAGTATCAGCTATGCCAACAGGGGACTATCAGAATTATATGTCCAAATTCACAGGCAAGAGAAGGGGAAACACGACAAATTTGATGCTCTCTGGGCAGGTCCTTTCATCATAACAACAATTTAGCATAACAATACCTTTGTTCTCCAAAATATTGCAGGTGAGGAAGTAGCAGGTGGTCCTTTCAACGGGTGTTTTCTAAAGACCTATTTTTCATAAGGATTTTCTTAAAGCCTTGTATTACTTGTACATATTCTTTTCAGTTCTGTTTTCTTTGTTTTTATCACTTGAATAACTCCATGCCCAATGGTACTGAGCAAAACAATTTTTCAAATTTTCAAATTGTAATAAAGGCTACTAAGTCTAACTACGTTCTTCGTGACCTCATAGGGAGGTATCCATCCCAATTTGAGCCAAATGTTAGCTCCCAAAATGAATCAGTCACTATGGTTTCATTTTGTAGGTGATAGCATGGTCATCTGTAGTTTTCTCTATTTGTTTCTAATTTCTTCTAGTGTCAAAACTTATGTTTTAAATTCATGCCTTAGAAATAAATTGATCCATAAAGGTCTTTTCTATAAAATTTCATGAAAATACTTTCAACAGCTAACGCGTGTTGCAAGGCTGATGATTAATTGGTGCAAGCGGCGAGTTTCAATGGTTAATGAGTACTTTCCCGTAGACAGTTAGCTGGTGAAAGCATGAAATACGTGTTTTTCCTCCACGATTTCAGAAATCAAAAAGATGACATGCTCGACACACGTCACATAATCATTATGAGGTGCTGGTGAAAGTAAATAATGATGAGGATTCTGTTATGCATGCCTAAATCGGATATCATAATGAATCGTGTTCATGAATGCATGCTTCAACAATGATGGTGTTGGAGATGACGAATTCACATTCATCATCACAGGTAAAGGAGAAGTACTACGCAGTCGGCGACATCAAATGAACACTTCATATTTGGAACACGCATTGTTCACAGGCAATATGTTATGTTTTCATATTTGAATTAGCAACACCGAGAGTTTTTCACCAGTGCCAAAACTTGGCTAAATCAAGAAACTGTCGTGACATTGTTTGCAAATTGTCTGAGGTTCGAGCTAGAGATGGAAAGGAAACGAAGTGGTTTATTACTGAGGAAATAATTGGACAGTCTGTCTTTTTTACAGTCACATCCAGATGTGCAAAAACGTTTCTCAGACGCAGGTTGCATGGGCTATGTTGAAAAGTTACAGAATGGTTGCCACCAAACAACAGCTGAAGTGTTTGCTAAATCGTATGATGGAAACAAAGACAGTGTGGGTTCTTTAGAAATGATAGTTGATGAAGCCACTATTTCCACAGCAACCAGCTTACCTAGATCAGGCCAGAGCTGGTTTAAGACAACAGCAACCAAGAATCTGAATTTTAGAGCATATCTTAAGGCAGAATTCAAAAATGTCACCTGGAAGAAAAGCATGTCAGTTTCTCATATGGAGGACGAATGGAAAGAGCTATTCAAATGCATTCAAATCAATATAACCTCAGAAGGCAGGTATGATAAGCAGATGCTATATCAATTCAATCTCTTAGATCATTTCACAGGGAAAAATCTCCTGAATTTACCTTTCTTTTTTCACAAAATCCTAACCAAAGTATGTAAAAAGATTAGGGATGAACCTCTAAGTATAAAAAACACTCTTTTTCATTTCGGCCTGATCAAATTGATAATCCTAGAAGAACTAAGACAAAGAGGAAGGCCTTGGCAACATTTTATTTTTTGGGAAGGCTTTGAGACCCAAACTCGGCCCATGAATGAGCAGAAGAAAGCTGGGAAAAAGCAATTAACTCCTCAGAGAAGCTCGAGGAGGAGGAGAGCTCTTCCAGGACTACCAGAGGATAGGATTTCTAGCATAAAGTCTCAAAGATCAAAGAAAAAATTAGATTTTGAAACCACTTCAGAGAAGCCTACAGTAAAGAAGACAAATATTCTTAATCTACCATACACAGACTCGGAAACAGAGCCAGAGAAAGAAGATGAAAGTCTAGCTATTAAAATCCCTGAACACTCCATGGAATTTGCACAAGATTGTGAGACTTTTACTCCAACTAATGAAGGTGAAACATGAAAGAGAAAAAAGTCAAAGAAATCACAAAAAATTAAGCAACTAAAGGAAGTGATTGCTCAACATGAGGTTTTGGAAAGAGTAATCAAGGCAAGATACAAATCTATGTCTGACAATTTCATAGAGACAAATGCATCATTTGAGAAGTTGGCTCGTGAGAGTTTCAAAGACAAAAAGAGAAAGAAGAAAATCACCAAAGATTATAACAGTTTATGGTGGTTAGAAAAATGCCTTAAGAGGAAAATTAAGAAATTGAAGAAGAAGCATAAGTCGCATCTAGATCTATAGGTACTAGCCCAGGTTGTTGTGAATATACAGGGAGATAAATCAAAGACACACTAATTTTTTGATAAAACAACAGTTTTGGAGGTGGAATTTTCCTTTTGGCCAAGACAGAACTTTCACCAACGCAAAGGGTAAATTTACAACCAGTTAGCTGGTCAAAGGAAGAGCTTTCACCAGCTAACCAACAGATTATAAGGCGAATTAGTTGGTGAAAGCACAAAAAGAAATTTTGAAAGCTAAAGCTGGAGCAAGGCAATTTTCAAGTATTTAAAGAGGTTTAAGAGCATCAATGGATTAACCACTTGGTTAAGAAACACTCAGCATCAGAGATTCGTGGAGATTTTGAAGACCAAATGCTAAATTGGTTACCTGGAGTTTCAATTATGGTTAATTAAAGGAGTCCAGCTATAGAAGACAGGTGCCTTTACCTTTCCATGACACAACAGAGTCCTAAAGATGATGAATTACAGATGGAAAGATTGGCATAGAAGACAGTTCAAGTTCTAGGTACTAGTCTTTGTTTATCAATTGCATTTAGTTAGTTTTATTGTCTATTTTTAGAGACAGATCCAAGTTTTCAAGATCTTAAAAACCGATTGTGAAAGGCTATAAATGCCTATCTTTTCTAAGAGATCAGGTTTCAAACTGGGAATACATTTTGGATATTTTATAGACTCTTATTGGATAATAGAATTACAGTCTCCTTTTACTCTCAATATCAGAAATGTTCATGCATCTTTTTTCTGTACTTTATTTCAGTTTATCTTAGCTTTTAAAGACTGTTATCTCTTTATTAAGCTCATAAACTTGAAGTGAAGGATTTCTTCATACCTTGTGTTAAGCCCTACATCTAGTTGTATCTGGCAATCAAGATTAGTATTCTTCATCCTCTCCTTTAAAAATATATTTGGTCTGATTATTGTTTTCTAAAAGCATGGTTTTATTTGAATGTATGATGAGTTGTCTATTACATTAATCATTGAGTGATCCCATTATTCCAAGCATACCTACACATTATATTCTTAAGTTACCAAGCATTCTTAGCCTACAACCCTAAGGAGTTTCTTGGAGTGATAACAGCAAGAACACAACATGACCTAATACTATCCTATTCTACTCTAAACCTAATAATTTAGACTCCTTCTACATAATAGGGTTTAAGAAAGGATCCATTAATAGGTAATGGTAGTCTCATTCCCTTACGTGTGGAAATATAAAAGGAATAAATTCCAAACTTATTCTCTATCTTGTAAGGACCAATCCATAGACTATCAAAAGTCCTATGCATACCATGCTTCTCTTTCCTCTTGTCCCACATAAGTACAAGGTCACCTTCTTCAAAATCCCTCTATCTTACTTTATGATCAAATGTTCCCTTAATCTTGTATTGATTCCTCACCATTTGATCAAAATCATGTCTTCTAGGTTCATCCAACTATATGAGTTGATCAAATATTCATCGCAATGCCTCCTTATCAGTTGTAAATTGTTTTCCAAACTAAAGGACATGAATTTGGAGGTTGATAGGAAACTTTGCTTCCAATCCATATACTAACACAAACATGGTTTTTCCTGTGGAAGTCTCAGTTGTGGTATGATCCACCCATAGTGCATACCTAATATTATCATCCCAACCCTTCTTATTTTCACCAACAATCTTCTTAATGATATTCATCAAATTCTTGTTGCTAGATTATGCCAGTCCATTCCCTTGGGGATAGTAGCTAGATGAGTGCGACAAAGGAATTTCATACTTTAAAAATAAATTTACCAAGGCCAAAGAGATAAAGTATTTTTCATTATCAGTAATGATCTTAGAAGGAGCACCAAACGTTGATATTATTCTATATTCAAGGAAATTCATCATGACTTCCTCAGTTGTCTTTTTTTTCGGTATGGCTTCTACCCACCTAGTGAAATAGTCTGTAGCAGTAGAGACCCAATGATAAATGTTGATAGATTTATCCTTAAACTCACCAATGAAGTGTAAACCATGTTGTTGAAAGGGTGCCTCAACAACAACTAGTTTCAAAGGCAATGCAGACAATCAGTGTTTCATTGAGAAGAATTGACATGGTTGGAAAGACCTAACAAAACGGTGAGTATCAGTGAACAATGTAGGCCTATAGTAACCTGCTCTCAAAATTTTATATGCGGTGTTATGGGAAACGAAGTGACCACCACAATATCCTAAATGAAGTTCCTTAATCATCATATCCACCTCACCCTTGTTAACACATCTGATGATTACTCCATCTAGGTATTTCCAACCAATACTATCTTGGTTTAAGAAGTACTTCATGGATTTTAATCCTAAAGCTATCCTTATATGATCAACTAAGTGATCAAGACACACTAGATTCTTTAGATAATATACAATATCAAAATACCACTCATCATGTTCTAATTCACTTAAGAAAACATTTACTTGGTCATCTTCTCCCATGTTTATGGACTCTTCATTGATTTCAGTCAACATCTTAGCTAAGCCGTGTCCCTTAATGACTTTAGTAGGTTTAATATCAATTTGATTCTCTTTAATCTTTGATACCCAATTACCTCTAGTTCCTAGGCAATCTTGTTGATTCAATACGTCTTTAACAACGAAATATGACACATAAGCTTTAATCTTTTTATATTGAACATAGCCTCTAAAATGCTTCAATGATTTGGAAAGGGAATATGATTTATTATTGATAATAGTACATTTTAATTCAACATCTCTAAGGGTTTTACTCGTGAAGGAAATAGGTTGTTCATAATCATCTTTTTTTTTTTCCATGAGTACCCCAACAATAGTATCTTCAAAAGAAAAAGAGACAATTATAAAGTATCTAGAATAACAAGGGCTAACAAGGACCAGTGCCATTTTAATTACTTCTTTTACATATTCAAAGGATTTGATACTACTATCATCCCATTTGAACTAGACATATTTCTTTGGTAAGGCATTCATTAGTTTAACTTTCTCAACAAAATTTGGAATAAATCTCCTTATCAAGTTAATCTTTCCAAAAAATGATTGCAAAGATTTATTATTGATTTGGGGGGGGGGATTTCCTTATAGATTCAATCATTGTTGGATCAACACTAATACCATTCTTAGATACAATATGAAGCAATAATTTACCTTTATCAATACCAAAGATTGACTTTTTTGGGTTTAAGGAGATACCATACTTCCTACACCACTCAAAAACATTTATGTCATGTTCAATATGTGCATTCCTTTCCTTATACACAATAGTTAATTCATCATTGTGTGTCTCTATAATCTCCCCTATAAAAACTCTAAAGGAAAATTCAATTTCCCTTTGAAAGGTGGAACCAACATTCATAAGGCCGAAAGGTATCCTCATATATTTGAAAGTTCTCCATGGGGGTGGTGAAGGTAGTTTTGAGTTGATCTTCTTATTTAACCAATACATGGTTGTATCTTGAGAATTCATCTAACATTGACATAATTCTTGTGCCAATAACCCTTTGTAATAAATGTTCCATGTTTGGGAGAGGATAATTGTCCTTAAGAGATAGTTGACATGTTTATGTGGATATCAATTTATAAAAAGGGTTAACATAGGCAATTCTTTTCAATATAGATAGCTAGAAATCATTTAGAAGTTGGATTATAATCAACTACCATTCAAGTGCAAGACTTGTCATGAATATGGGATTTTTTCTAAAGATTAAAAAAAATAATTCATGAATCAAGCCATAGCAAACAAAGAAGAAACTAAGCACAAATTAGGTGACTTTAGGAGATAACACTCAAAAAACATAATCATCCCCTACAACAAATAGGTATGAAGTTATTTCTCAACCACAACTCAGTACCTTTTCTTACCGCTCAAAGGAATCCATGTATCTTTTGGATCCCATTCCCAAAGAGAATGAAGCACACATTTCAAATTTCAATCATTACCTCCTAATATTTTGTGTAATATCAAGTTGAATCCCTTCTCAAGAGTGGCAAGAAGCAACATTAATCTCAAACAAAATTTATCCTCAATAAAGTGGTGTGATGAAAAGGAATAAGGCCCAACAATAGTATGAGGAGGAAGAACCAAAGGAGGAATGCTTGCCAAAGAAGCATGGGTGCAAACCATTAAATGAAAAGCATGAGGAGACAACTATTAAAGAAAAAAACTTGGGGATTTAGACAACTATTAAAATCTCCTTAGGAGTTGGTATGAAACTTCAAGAAAAAATAAATCTAGGAACTCAAGTGCCATTAGAAGGTTCGAGGGTGGAAACCTCAAACCCCCATCAGTTAAATAATGATTCTTGTCTTATGGAACTATAGGGGCATGGGAAATAGGCAAAAGGAATAAGCATTGAAGGATATTATTAGATATGAGAAGCCAACCATAGTCCTCATCTAGGAGACTACGTTATATGAAGTAGAAATGATAAATACAGGTAGGGAACAATGGAAAAACAACATAGGAGTAGCAGTAAGAGAAATATGAGCATCAGGTGGAATATGCAGACTATGGAACAATACATTGTTTGAGATTATAGACATTCAAAGCATGCAACATTGGGTTCTTTCCAACCTCTTGAATTTAACTTCAGGTATGAATTTTCATATTTTCAATGTCCACATCCATGTTCATTAGAGGGGAAAAGAGGAATGTTGGAGTTTGTTGTTGGCCTTGAGAGGTTTAGAATATATAAAGAATAATATTGTAGGTGGGGATTTTAATGCATTTCTCTCATACAAAGAAAATAGGAGAGGTAGTATCATAATGGATCCATTCAAGGAGAGTATGGGAGATCTTATATTTGATTGGGACCTTGTGGAAATAAAACCAAAAAGATGGAAGTATACTTGGACAAACATGAGATTAGGTCTAGGTCATATAGCAACTAGATTGGATTGTTTCCTTATCAACAACAATCTTCTTTTGAGAAATCAACTTATTTATGCAAATTTCATATCCTCCTATTATTCAAATCACAAGATTATTATGCTTACCTTCCATCAAGTAGAAAGATGATCTTGGTCCTATCCCCTATAGGTTCAACCTTCTATGGTTTCAAAATCTAGAAGTTGTGGAGATTAATTTTGAGCCTTGGAGCAAACCAATCATGAGATACCCTTCCTATGTTTGGGAAGAAAAATTAAGGGAAACAAAGGTAGCTTTAAAATAGTGGGCTAAAATATCCTACATTTCTCCAACTCAAGAGAAACCATATCTATAATCCAAACTTAATAATCTGGAATCTAAAATGGAAGAAGGGGAGGTAACTAAGAATGACCTCATGGAAGAAAGAGATTTGTGTATGAAAATACATATACCTAACATAAATGAGGAAGAGGCCTGGAACTTAAAATCATGGAGCCTATGGTTAAAATTGAGTGATACAAATACCTCATTCTTCCATGAGCAAACTAAATTTAGGCTTTAGAAGAATACTGTGAATGAGATATCCCTCAAACATGGAAGACATCTAACTAATTTTGTTGCCATCATGGAAGTAGCCAAAGCTCATTTTGAAGCCTTATATATAGAGGATGAGGATGTTGATTATTTTGGTTGTGCTACAATGTTTGAAAATTTTTCATCGTTACTGTCCAAAGAACAAAATATGGAACTAACTAAAAATATGGGGGAGGATATAGTGAAAGAAATATGGGGTCTTAATCTAGACAAAGACCTAGGTCCAAAGAACTTTACAATTTACTTTTTATGTGCTTATTGGTAGTTGATCAAATTTGACTTGAAAAGGATGCTCAACTACTCGCAATAGAACATTAATCTTGACAGAAGTACCCACTCCTATTTTTTTAGCATTAATCCCTAATGAGGTTAATCCATCTTCGTTTTCAAGATTCTAGTCCATTTCTTTAGGTAATTCCTTTGACAAGATATTGACAGAGATAATAGAATATTTACTAAAACATATTCTCCCTAAACTTATGTTTGTAAATAAATAAGGTTTTTATGTAGAAAGACAAATCATTGATAGTATAATATTGGTTCAAGAGGTGATACATTCCATAAAAAATATAAAGAAAAATGAATGCTTATCAAAATGGATATGGAAAAATGCATATGATTGGGTAAGACATTCGTTGTTATTTGATGTTCTTCATAAATTTGGTTTTATAGAATCTTTCATTCTTTGGGTGAAATATTCCATAGTATCCCTTGGATCATGCCCCTTGTGAATGAGAAGACAATGTATTTCTTCAAGTCTAAAAGAGGGCTAAGGAAGGGATGTCCCCTCTCTTCCCTTCTTTATATAATTATGGTGTATTCTCGGAGTATATGATTAAAGCAGGAAAGAATTAATATAGTAAGAGGTGTCAAGCAAATAAATCACCCCCAATTTGTTGATGATACTTTCCTCTTAGGGGGTGCTTCATTCATCATCATTGCAAGATTTAAGTCTATTATGGATCAAATTTTAAATGCTTATGGGGGTAAAGTAAATAATGATAAAATCCATATTTATGGACGGAATATAAGTGAACTTCTTCTTCAAAACATATCAAGAATTTTAGGTTTCCCATGCTTACCAAATTGATCATCCTTTAAATATTTGGGCATGCCAATCATTCTAGGAAATCTAACATGAAAGATTTGGAAAAATATAGTCGATAAAATCAAGAACATACTACAACAGTGGGGCTCACATTGGTTAAACTTGGTAGGTAGAGTGGTGCTAACCAAATCAGTGTTATCAACCCTTCATATTGTTCAATGTTCAGTATTGTTGGCACCATCAAGTGTCATGCAAAAAGTTGGAAAAGAAATACATAAGTTCCTATGGTAAGGTGGGAAAACCAACACAAAAAAAATCCACCTTATCAATTGGAACACAATGAGAGATCCAAAAGAAAATGTGTTCTTAAAAATCAAACGTTCAATATTAATGAATTTGGAAATGGGAGCTAAGGTCCTTTGGAGATTAATTTTGGAAAAATCGAATGGTGGAAAGAGACTTTCTTCAAAAAGTGTTGATGCAGCTGCACCCGCAGGCACGTCTGCTCACACAGGATCTTCTCTTCCCTTAGCCCAAACAACTGAAAATGTTCCTCTATTTCCCTATCGGGAAATACTCACCCACAAAAATCTCCGCATGATCCCCCTGTCTTTACTTATCGGGGAATAGGAACTCGCGACTTCGCGATTCTAATGGTCGAGTGCTGCACCCTCGAGTCCCCGAGACCCGATACCTTAGTCAACGTTGACTTCCTCCTGTCGGAGCTTTCCTTATCGCAATTTCGCTACTCGCAATATCGAACACCTTCGTTCCCCGACTCCCGATACTCGATGCACCGAAACTCCGACACACCCATGCAAGTTGACTCTTCCACCCTTTACTCCATCGACATTTCAGAATTCGTGAGAACGTGAATCCTAATGCAAATGTCTCGGAACTTCTCGCTGTGAAACCCTGATGACTTATGCCACCTATCTTCCACTAACTCCTGTGGTCCCACACTGCTTGTGTCACTGTCGGGATATCGTGGATCGCGATTCCAAGCTGCCCGGTTCTCTTGTCCTTAGGACCTCCGATGCTCTGAACCCCGACTTCCTTGGATCTTCTAACACATTTCCCAAATGATGGGTGGTCCTAATCTATTAGGATATCGCGTATCGCAATATCGCAATTCCTGATGTAATATTTTGGAGCTTCGACTCACAAAACCCCGATACACGATGCGCGTGTAGATATAACGACCCTCGTGGTCCTGATCAATGGATCCACCTCTCTTGAGCTTGGAACCCTTTGGGAATATGTCGCCTTATCTTCCCTGCACCTTTCCAAGATCTAATGGCTTACGGTGATTCGTGAATTCTTCTCGGGGAATTCCGACCGTTTGTTCCTTCCTCCACGAAGACTTGTTCACCTGCTTAAATACTTCAACCACAGCTTCTCTGTGCAATCCTTCGACGAATTCAAGGACCTATCCTTCTTGATATTTCCCACGACTTTCGAGTCCTTTAGGAAACTCCCCTGCGCGCACTCCTTGCGGCAACTCTTCAACTTCGTCTAAGGATTGAAGTCTTCGACTCTGCGCATGCCTGCAGCAGCAGTCCTTCAAATATTTAATCAGGTTCACAACCCTGAGTCTTTTACCCAACCTGTGCACTCCTTGCACGGCTCTTGTAACCCAATTCTTCTTTGGGATGAATGAGAACAAAAGCTATCTCTATCTAAACCTTCTGTCAATGCACTCTTTGCGGACAATTCGACTGCACTCCTTGCAGGAATCCTCTAGCTCAATTAGAGAAACAATTGAAACTCATTCCTTCCTTCTCTCAGACTTCAATTAATCATGAAACCATATACACAACATATAAAAGCAAGTGTATAATAGGAAGAAAACATTCATGAGCACATCAGCATAAATACACAGAGAACAACACAAACCATGGATTTGAATCAAAGCTCTTCTGTTAATTCAAATATCTGTACATGGGTGTTCTTTTCACAGCTCTCTGCTTAATCTTGCTCTGATAATGTTACAATGATACAATGAGGGTGTCTATATCCATTTTCCCTCCGCTCCTAAACTGTCTAATCTATGAATTAAAATCCTATCTACCAACATTAACTATTTTAAATGTCGTCTATCTACTGAAGGACGAGAGTTATACGCTCAAGGTCCATTTACAATATACAAGTGTGCTTCATTAAGTCTTCACATTAATGTTCGCACAACAACTTCAAGGCAATTTCAAAATTCGTGCTAGCTTATCCAACTGTCCACTTTCACGCTGGCTCGCTTGACGAGTTGGTGATGCTCCTGCATCATACTCCCTCGCTTGAAAATTTTCATGGGCTCCTGTCCATGAGCTCCTGCACGGTCTATCCATGCTTCTGTATCTCCACTTCATTCGCCCAGCTGGCATCTTCCACTGGATAATTCTTCCATTTTACCATATACTCATAGTATTCCTTCCTCCTGGTCTTCTTACCCACTCTCTTATCCAGTATGCACTCCATCTGCGGCTTCTCTGCTACTGGCAATTGTTTCATCCATTGGATCACTGGCTGCTCAATTCCAGTCTTTGCTTCTCCATCCCTATATGGGTATAGATTTGCGATATTGAATATCGGAGATACCTCGATCCCATCGGGTAGTTCAATCTCATTAGCATTCTCCCCGAATTTTCTCAAGACCTTACATGGCCCGATTTTCTTCATTTTCAACTTATTGTATGTTCCCCTTGGGAACCTTTATTTCCTCAAGTGTGCCAGAACTAATTCACCAACCTCAAACTGAAGTTGTCTCTTCCGTTGGTTAGCTCTATGCTTGTATTCGTGACTTGAATCCCACAGTCACTGCTTCACCTGACTATGAAGTTCCTTCATCGCCTCCGCGAATTCTTCTGCACTAGTGCTGCTAGTGGCAGTATGTTCTGAATCCCTCAGTTCAAAAACTCCCCTCAGCTGTGTGCCATACACAATCTGAAATGGACTTCGGCCTGTGCTCTTATTCACTGAATTATTGTATGCGAACTCCGCCTGTGGTAATATGTGGTCCCAACTGTTGTGGTGCTCTGTCACCAAGCTTCTCAGCAAGTCTCCTAGCCTTCTGTTGACCACTTATGTTTGTCCATCCGTATGAGGATGATAAGCAGAACTAAACATCAAGTTAGTCCCCAACTTCTTCCACAAAGTCCTCTAGAAATGTCCCACGAACTTTGTATCTCTGTCCAAAACTATACTCTTCGGAAAACCATGAAGTCGAATGACCTCTTTGAAGAACAGATTTGCGATGTGAGTCGCATCGCTGGTTTTCTGGCATGGGATGAAGTGTGCCATCTTAGAGAACCTATCCACTACCACAAATATTGAGTCAACACCTCTTTGCGTCCTTGGCAATCCCAATACAAAATCCATTCTTATCGCCTCCCATGGCCTCTCTGGTATGGGCAATGGTTGATAAAATCCTGCATTCTGCTTCCTTCCTTTTGAATGCTGGCAAATTCTGCATCTATCCATAAACCGCTTGACTTCTAACCGCATCCCTGGCCAAAAGTATGACTCGCTCAGCTTCGCGAATGTTTTATCATGGCCAAAATGTCCTACCAACCCTCCGCTGTGCTTCTCCTTTAACAAGTTCATCCTCATGGAGAAATTCAAAATGCACAGTTGATTGTCTCTGAACAACAATCCCTCCTGGATCATATAGTCTATCCAAGGGCTTCTATCTCTGAGAACTGGATTCTCAATTGCCTCATACGCTTCTGCAAAATCTGCATCACCTGCGTACATGTCTTTGAGATCATCAAAACCTAAGGTCTTGACTCGAAACTCCTGCAACATCAAACATTTTCTGCTCAAAGCATCAGCCACTTTGTTAGCAGTGCCCGAAATGTGTTTAATCACAAAGGTGAAATTCTACATATACTCTACCCATTTTACATGTCTCTGATTCAACTTCTGCTGTTGAGTCACAAACTGTAATGCATGATTGTCACTATACAAAACAAATTCTTTTAGGATCAAGTAATGCCTCCACTTCTTCAGTGCATGTATGATAGCATAAAATTCCTTATCATATGTGGAGTATTTCAACTTCGCCTCATTCAGCTTCTCGCTGAAGTATGCAATCGGTCTGTCCTCCTGACTCAAGACCGCTTCTATTGCAAACCCACTTGCATTGCATTTCACCTTAAATGTCTTCAGGAAATCCAGCAACACCAAGATTGGTTGTTCCATGATCTTCCGCTTCAACAGATTGAAGCTCTTCTCAGCCTCTGTTGTCCAGTGAAAAGATTTATGCCACTTATTCACTGTATCCATCATCGCTACGCTAATCCCACTAAAATTCCTGATGAACTTCTGGTAGAAACTAGCCAATCCATGAAAACTCCTCATCTCAAAAATATTTCTCGGTGATGGCCAATTTTTAATTACTTCCACCTTATCCAGATCCATTCTCAACTCATTTGCCGAAATAAAAAAACCCAGGTAAATGAGCTCGGTCTTCATAAATGAAGATTTCTTCATGTTAATCAACAGCTTCTCCTGTTGTATCTTCTTCATCATAATAGCCAAATGTTTTATATGTTCAGCCTCTGTCTTGCTAAAAATTAATATGTCATCCAGATACACAATGACAAACTTCCCGATGAATTCCCTCAGGACTTCATTCATCAACCTCATAAAGGTACTTGGTGCATTTGTCAAGCCAAACGACATGACTAGCCATTCATACAAACCCTCATTTGTTTTGAACATTGTTTTCCACTCATCACCTTCTCTCATGCGAATCTGGTGATATCCACTCTTCAGATCAATCTTTGAAAAAAAAATTGCTCCACTTAAGGAATCCATTAAATCGTCCATCCACGGAAATGGAAACCTATACCTGATGGTTATCTTGTTTATTGCCCTTGAGTCGATACACATCCTCCAGCCTCTGTCTTTCTTTGGACTAAGCACTGTTGGAACAGCACATGGACTCAAGATTTCTCTAACCAAACCTTTGTCCAACAGCTCCTAGACCTGCTTCTTGACCTCTTCATTTTCTTGCGGCGTCAACCTATACGCGACTTTATTTGGCAAACTAGCTCCTGGTATGAGGTCTATATGATGACTCACACTCCTCATTGGTGACAACGAATGAGGTAATTCGTTCACCACGATATCAGCGAACTCTTTCAGTAGTTCCTGAATCTCTTTTGGTAGATCATCCACTCTTGTGCTGGTCAGAACAATTCTCGGCTTCCTGACCACAAAGAATTGTGGATCTTCTTTCTTCTTCACCTCCGTAAGAAGCTCCTTCCCACTCATGAGAAGTATTGTGTTGCTTACCTCTGGCTTCACCTCCTTATCCTTTATCGAAAGCAACATATGGGTTCTCCCATTCTTCTCCAGGGTGTATGTGTTCATTCTCCCATCATGAATCACATTTATGTCATGTTTCCATGGTCTACCTAGCAATAGATGACAAACATCCATAGGAATGACATCACATAAGATCTTATCATTATATCCTCCTATTTTGAATTCAACCAAGCATTGTTTAGTAACAGTTACCTGGTGTCCCTTCTGTAGCCATGAAACTCTGTATGGACTTGGGTGATCAGTTGTCTCTAGCTCCAGTTTTTCCACCATCTCGGTTGAAACGAGATTATTGGTGCTACCTCTGTCCACGATAACCTTGCATACCCTATCCTTGGTCTTGCAAGTTGTTCTGAAAAGTCTAGTCCTTTGAGATGAATCCTCCACCTCCTTCTCGGGTGTTAAGAGAACTTTACGCATCATCAGTGACCTTCCACCTTCAACATCCTCTGCCTCAACATCCTGCCTCTGTGCCTTGGTGATATGAGTCTCTCCAATGTCCTTCTTTTTCTCTGGAAACTCAAATGACTTGTGACCATTCTTCCCACATGTGAAGCATGTGATTACTCCACCTCTTCCTCTTCCTCTACCTCTGGTACAAGGAAAAGTGTTTGTGTTAGCATAATGTCCCTTCTATTCATTATGTTGTCCTCGTTGTTCAACATATGGCCCTCGCTATGAGGTCCCACCTCTTTCAACTTTACCCTGAAGTCTCTTCCATTCCTCCTTGGGCTTCTGGTACTTATCTTGGGCAACTGACTTGCCTTTGGGATGAATTCTACCTAGCCCTCTCTGACCTTGCTTACGGCTCAGCTTCTCTTCAGCTTTCAAATCCATATAATAAGCATCCTCCACAGTTTTGATGGTTACCATGCTCATCTCATCCTGGATATTGTATCTCAGGCCATTCATATACCTGGCAACCTTTTCATCATTGCTCTCCCGATGACCTGCCCTGATGTTCAGTCGATAGAATTCCTCCGTGTATTATTTCATTGTCATTATCTTCTGCCTCAAGTTCTTCATCCTCCTGAACAGAGTGATTTGGTAATCTCTTGGGATGAACTTTGCCTTCATCTTTGCAATCATTCGATCCCAACTCTTGATTTTCTACTTACCTTTGCAGTGTCTGTCTACTTGTAACTCGTCCCACCATAATGCTGCGTGTCCTTTCAATCTTGTGACAGCATGCCTAACTTTCTTATCCTCTTCGATATCCTCATAGTCGAAGTAGGTGTCAAGAGCTCTAATCCAATCTAGAAGCTCTTCTACATCCAGATTTCCCTCATAAACTAGAATGTCCATTTTTGCCTTTGCACCCATCCGTGCAATAGCTTTGATTAAACGTTCATTCACTGCATCCTCAACTGCAACTTCTTCTTCATATTCAGCCTCAACTTCACTCTCGGAGTCACTAAGATCCCCTGCACTAGTTGTGTGTCTTTACACTGTCTCCATCTCCTCAAGTCTTGCTCGAAGATCACGCATTTGTCTCTCCATTTCTGGATTTGCTACCTGCCTGCCTCTCCTTCTCACCTCCCTATCCTTTGGATCTGGTGATTGTCTTTCTCTCCTTGGCGGCATGGTGAATTCTCTTTCTCTACTACAGAAAGAAAATAACTTCCTTTCTCTGATACCACTCTTTGACGCAGCCGCACCCGCAGGCAGGTCTGCTCACATAGGATCATTTCTTCCCTTAGCCCGAAGAACTAAAAATGTTCCTCTATTACCCTATCGGGAAATACTCACCCACAGAAATCTCCGCGCGATCCCCCTCTCTTTACTTATCGGGGAATCGGAACTCGCAACTTCGCAAGTCTAATGGTCGAGCGCTGCACCCTCGAGTCCCCGAGACCCTATACTTCAGTCAACGCTGACTTCCTCCTGTCGGAGCTTTCCTTATCGCAATTTCACTACTTGCAATATCGAACACCTTGGTTCCTCGACTCCTAATACCCGATGCACCAAAACTCCAACACACCCATGCGATTTGACTCTTCCACCCTTTACTCCATCGACATTTCGTAATTTGTGAGATCGCGAATCCTAATGCAAATGTCTCAGCACTTCTCACTGCGAAACCCTGATGACTTATGCCACCTGTCTTCCACTAAATCCTGCGGTCCCACATTGCTTGCGTCACTATCGGGATATCACAGATCATGATTCCAAGCTGCCTGATTCTCTTGTCCTTAGGACCTCTGATGCTCTGAACCCCGACTTCCTTGGATCTTCTGACACATGTCCCAAACGATGGGCGGTCCTGATCTATCGAGATATCATGTATCGCAATATCGTGATTCTTGATGTAATAGTTTGGAGCTTCGACTCATGAAACCCTGAT
>JZKD02S2336654.1:21650-31865 GCA_000966675.3 Picea glauca
GAAAAAGTCTTGTTCAGTTCAAGTACAGCTTGGAGATAACTCATGCCATGAGATTAAAGGAATCGGTTCCACCACTCTTCAGCTAGAGTCTGGATCCATCATTCACGTTGATGAGATCTTGTATGTTCCTGGATTAAAGAAGAACCTGTTGTCAGTAGCAGCACTTGAAGACAAAGGTTATAAAGTGGCATTCTTGGATGGAAAAGTTGTCCTCTGGCCAAAGGATGGACAGTTAAGTTCAGCAGAAGTCATTGGAATACGAGAAGGAGGTCTCTACAAAGTCACGAATCATTTTGCTCATGCACTTGCTCATAACACAATCAGCTCTAGTGAGTTGTGGCATAGAATATTTGGCCACCTGCACTTCAAGGCACTTCCAGGACTTCAATCAATGGTAAGCAGTATGCCTCTTATTCCCTCTGATAACAATGAAGTGTGCAAAGGTTGTTTACTTGGAAAAAATACAAAGAAGTTTTTTCTCATAGTAACAATGGATCTGAAGAAATTTTAGAACTTATTCATTCTGATATCTGTGGGCCAATGTCATCTCCTTCCTTGAATGGTTATCTGTATTATGTTATATTTATTGATGACCTTTCTAGAAAATGTTGGATTTTTTCTGAAATTGAAAAGTGAGGCATTTGCTAAATTTAAAAAATTCAAGGCATTGGTAGAAAATCAGACAGCGAAGCACATTCAGATCCTAAGATCAGATAATGGAGGGGAATATGAATCCCATGAGTTTGAAGGCTTTTGCAAAGAAGCTGGAATTAAAAGACAGTTGACAGTCCCCTACAATCCTCAGTAAAATGGTGTTGTTGAGAGGAAAAACAGGACCATATGTGAAGCTGCAAAAGCCATGATGTTTGATCAAGATCTACACAACTCTCTTTGGGTAGAAGCAACAGGTACAGTCGTCTATATTCAGAATAGATGTTTGCATGCAATCCTAAAGGATAACCCCTGAAGAAGCTTTCATTGGTAAGAAACCAGAAGTAGGACACTTGAGGATCTTCGGTTGTCCAGTACACATTCATGTGCCTAAGGAGAAGAGAACTAAGATGGAACCCTTAGGAAAGAAGGGGATATTTGTAGGATATAGTGAGTCTTCTAAGGCTTACAGGATATATATCCCAAGACAGAGGCAGATCGAAGTCAGCCAAGATGTAACCTTCCATGAGGAAGTTGTCTTCAAGCATTCTAGACTCTAGAGAGCTCCAGATTGATGATGAAACAGAGGAGCCAGACTCTCCTACAACTGAAACTTCCAGTTCTAACTTTCAGAGGAAGGAAAGTCATGATGATCCAATGGATCAAGATATTCCTTTAGAACCCGCTGAGGTGTTGGAGAGGTCTCTTGAAGAACCTCCTATCAGAAGAAGACATGCTTGGGTCAAAGAAACTCTGCATGAAGCAGAGAGACATGCAGCCCCCTCAGAAACCTTCATAGAAAGAAAAAGGCCTCCAAGGTATGCAGGTTATGTTGCTTTGGTAAGTAACATTAGTGATGCAGAACCTTCTTTATTTGAAGAAGCTAACAAGTTGCAAATTTGGAAAGATGCCATGTTGGATGAATACAAGTCCATCATGAAGAATAGTGTATGGGACATAGTTCCCAGGCCTAAAGATAAATCAGTTGTTTCATCCAAATGGTTGTACAAGATAAAACATGCAGCTGACAGGAGTGTTGAAAAGTATAAAGCAAGATTTGTAGCCAGAGGCTTCTCCTAGAAAGAAGGTATAGATTATGACAAGATTTTTGCACCAGTAGCCAGGTACACTACCATCCGTACAGTTATTTCTCTTGCTTTTGTACTTGGTTGGAAATTGCATCAAATGGATGTCAAAACTGCTTTCCTAAATGGTGAAGTGGAATAGGAAGTCTATGTAGAACAACTTGATGGCTTTGTAGTGCATAACAAGGATTCTCATGTGTGTAAGTTAAAGAAGGCCTTATACGGTCTTAAACAAGCACCTAGAGTATGGTATGACAGGATTGATGACTTTCCGCAAAGCTTGGGGTCCAATAAAAGTAGTGTTGATCCTAACCTCTACTTTAAAGTTGTTGAAAATCAGCCCCTTATTTTGGTTTTGTATGTGGATGACCTTTTCCTCACAGGAGAAGAAAATTAGATAGCCTGGTGCGAGAGGGAGCTCATTTCTGAGTTCGAAATGAAAGATTTGGGACCGATGCATTACTTCTTGGGTTTGAAGTCTAGCAAAGACCAGACGAGATCTACTTATCTCAAGGAAAATATACAGTAGGCATATTGAAAAGGTTTCGCATGTTGACAGTTGAATTGCAGGAGTATGACAACTGCTATGGTTTCTAATCTAAAGAAGTTGCATGACTCAAATACAGGATCAGATTTGGTGGACCCCACCATGTACAGGCATCTTATTGGGTCTTTAATGTACCTAACTCATACTAGACCCGACATGCAATTCGCAATCAGTGCATTGAGCTAATTTATGGCTAAGCCGAGAGAAAGGCACTGGGTGGCAGGTAAGCACATCTTGATATATCTCTGAGGTACCATTGCTTATGCTTGAGATATCCAGTGGTGGTGTGATGTTGCATGGTTATGCAGATTCAGACTGGGCTGGAAGCCCAGTAGACAAAAAAAGTACCTCTGGATACTGCTTCAGTTTAGGATCAGCCATGATCTCCTGGTCCAGCTAGAAACAGGGATCTATTGCTCAGAGCACAGTTGAAGTTGAATATTTTGCGGCTAGCAATGCCAGCAGAGAAGCAGTGTGGCTCAGAAAACTTATTTCTGGGTTATTTGGTGAAAAGATTGAGACTAAGATTATCCATTGTGATAATCAAAGTTGTATAAAGCTCACAGAAAATCCGATGTTTCATGACAGATCAAAGCATATTGATCTGAAGTATCATTATATCAGAGATATGATACAAAGAAAAGTGATCAAGCTAAAGTACATTGCAACAGATGAGCAGGCAGCAGATATCCTGACCAAGCCACTACCATTGACGAAGTTTGCACACTTCAGAGGCAAGCTTGGAGTTGTAGAGAATGCCTCCCTCGCTAAGAGGAAGTGTTGAAAGTAGCAGCATCAAAAGGCATTCTCCAACGAGAGGTCTTAAGTGACCACCCCGAGGCTAGCCAGGGAGACTAGGAGTTTAAACAGTCTTGTGAGTCATGGAAAGAGTCAAGGACAACATACAAGCCTTGTGAGCCAGGACAAAAGTCAGGATGAAAGAGATGCCGCCAGAGATAGTCGTGTGAAGTCATGGCAAGAGTCAAGGCAAGCATACAAGCCGTGTGAGCTAGGACAAAAGGCAGGACAGAAACCTTGTGAGCCATGTGCAATAGTCGAGGTCAGCCTTGTGAGCTTAGCGCAAAAGCCAAGGCAAATCTAGCAATAGACGGGATGAATGTATAAATCCTGTGAGCTAGATTGATGTGACAAACAATCTTCCTTATCACTTATGCAAATGATGTAATCATAATGATTTAGTGCGTTGGCACGAGTGACCTTATCCACCATGAGAAGAATGACGAGTTGCCATGTGTGAAAGTTGAGTTATGAACTCAAGTGTAAAAAGTTGAGGTTGCATGTCAAGTTTGAGTTGTCTAACTCAAGTTGACAAAGTCGAGTTTCATGTCAAGTTGGCATGTCGAGTTGCATGTCAAGTCACAACTCCAGTTGCAAGGGCAAGTTGTCATGCCATGCAAAGTCAAGTCTCAAGGGCAAGTTGTCATGTCATGCAAAGACGAGTTACAAGTCTAGTTACAATTCGAGTTGAGTTGTAAAGTCAAGTCTAAAGGGGAGTTGTAAAGGCATGCATTCAGTTTCTAAGTCGAGCTCACTCATCTCACCTTTGTGTCTAGTATATACAGAGATCTACCCTTCATTGGACACTTATGTGTTATGCAACACAAGAGATAAGAGAAGAGGGATATTGTTTGCAGGTAGCACAAAGAAAGGCATCCACATTCTGGCAACCTCAATTTTTTGAAGCACACTTTCATGGTGATGTTGTAATCAGTTTAATCATTCATCTATTTGTTGATAAGGAAGTTTTGTTTGCTGGGGTTTTTCTCCCTCTTTGGGTTTCCCCAGGATAAAATCCTGTATTATTGTGTGGCTTAATTTTTGTGTGTTGTCTAATACTGCTTTACAGCTTTCATGTTTCTGCATTGTTATTCAATTAAGTTTTCAGATCTGCACAGTATATTGCAGACAATAAAAAGTACAGTGAATTCTGAACCTAAGCTCGAAATTTCACAAATCTAACCCTAACTAGTTTTAGGAAAAATTCAACAGGTAGCAGCAAAAAATGTGCTCAGGTATTTGAAGGGCACAATGGAGTATAGTCTAAGATATCTTGTAGGTGGTGAAGGGAAGTTCCAAGGGTATTCAGAGTCAGATTGGACAAGCAGTGCAGCAGACAGGAAGATCACCTTAGTGCGTTGCTTTAGGTTAGGATCAACGATGGTATCCTGGTTCAGCATGAAGCAGACTTCCATGGCACTTAGCTCAGCAAAGAGCGGAGATCACTTCATACGAGACGGGAATCAGACATGAGCAATGAAGCTACAATATATTCCCACGGATCAGCAGGTGGATGATATTCTAACCAAGCCCTTCATAAAAGGGAAGTTTGAGGCATTCAAAGACAGACTTTGATTGGTGCAAAATTCTTTCCTCGCTAAGAGGGTGTTAGGAATTATAGCTTGGATAGGAACTTCCACACAGATTTAGTGTTGACATACGAGAACTAGTTTGAGATATTTTTGAAAAGTAATTCTATTTTGTAATTCACTTTAGTAAAAAGTGAAAAGTCTTATTTTTAGCAGTTGAGTCTAAAAAGTGTATTTCATACATGCATGGCTTAGACTAGGAGTAATCTCAAAAATAGATTAGGGTTTTGGTCTTGGCTAAAAGTATAAAGACAAGACAAGATAGAAGGTTTATACACATGAACAGTTGAGCAACTAAGAGAGAGAGAGGAGGGATTCAGGCAAAGGTGAATCCGGGCAACAGGCAGCAGTCCATATAGGTGCCGTACAGTCTTGTACAAGTGTACGGAACAGTTCTGTATAGTCGTACGGACGTCCATACAATCATACAGACAGGTCATACAGCAGTTTCCTGTTGTTTCTGGTTTTTTCCAGCAGGTTGTACGTCTCAAGCAAGTCGTTCCACTCAATTCAGGGTGATTTCAGTAACCATGCAGCTGCTGTTTTTAGCAGCTTGTGGAGGTTTCCTTGTAAGTTTTTCGAAGGAATGAAAAGTTGTTTTGAAGGAGTAATTATCTGTGTATGTATGAAATTATTTTGTGCTTCTGCTATTTAATTTCCAGCTATTGTGTGATTGATGTATAGTTTGAATTTAATTTCAGCATTAATTAAATTCATTAATTACTTGTTTAATTGAGATCATAAGGACTTTAGTCACCTAAGCTTGGATTTATCACAGTGGGCACCTTAGTTAGAGTTGTTTAAGCCCGTTTTTTTGTGTTTTTTTTTAAATCCCTTGCACCAGATTTGAGTACACAGCACTAGGGTCTACCTACTGATTTATTTCAGCCATCTTTTCTTGAGTTGATCTGTGGCTATGGGCTGGTGGCATCACTATTTTTTGTGACTACAAAACTAAGGTTTCAAACCATCTCTTTTGCTTTTTTTTTCAGCAACAGTTTGGAGGCTATCGGTCGGTGGGATCACCTTTTTTACGGCTGCGGAACTAGGGCTTCCAGATCTTTTTTTTTTTCAGTGGCTAATTCAAAGATTTTTTGCTAGTGGCATTGCCCTAATGGCTACAAAACTAGGGTTTGTGGATCTGATTTTTTTTCAATGACTAAGCTAGAGATTTTTGGCTAGTGGCATTGCCTTAAGCACTATGGAACTAAGGTTTACAGATCTGATTTTTTTCAACAGCTGATCTGGAGATTTTTGACAAGATGCATTGTTCTAAGGGTTGCAGAACTAAGGTTTCTGTATCTGATTTTTTCAGTAGCTGATCCAAAGTTTTTTGGCTAGTGGCAATGCCCTTAGATAATAAGATAAGATAAGATAATTTTATTAATGTCCAACAAATGACCACAAAAGTAGGTCAATGGGACTAAAGGATACATCCAGTGTGAATACAATGTAGGAGTGCAAAAGCAACTCCTATATAATGAGAGAAAGAAAGATACAAGAAAACTGAAAGTACAATCTAGGTAAATATCTAGAATTTTCAGATCATCTCTTGTTTTGGGTTTAAAACCCTCCTTCAAACCCAACACTATCTTTCTTGTTCATTTTTGCAACAGAATTTCTCTCTGGGTTGTGCTCTTCAGCTAAAGCTTGCACTGTCCTAGTGTAGATTTCATACACTAGATTTTTTGGAAGAAGATGGTACTATTTTTCTTCTTTGTGTCTAATGAAGGTGACTTTTTGCATACCTATTTGTGTCATAATGGACCTGTTGACCGCCTATTCAACTAGGGGGTCAACTCCATGTGCCATGAAGATATGCATCATCTGATGCAAATATGTTGAAGACTGTTTGGTTCTACTGGGCAATTTATGCCTCCAGCACAAAATTTTGTAAACGGAATTTCCGCACCCCTGCATGGTTTAATAATGTAATAGGTCTGCATGGATCATAGTTAGGTTGGGTACCTTGGAATGTTTTCATTGGGAGAGTTCTTTTCACCGAGGGTTTTTTATCCTCGGGTTGTCAATTGGGCTTTTCAGCCTGGTTGATTTCCCTTGAATTTTTCCCTCACACTTGCAATAATTCCTCCAAAGTGGTGAACGGCGTTCTAATGGTCTCTTGGGCTATTGTTTAGGAATGATGTAAAGAAACATGCAAGACATCATAGAAAGTTTCGCAAAATTTCGTCGAGTCTAGATAGGTTTTTTTTAATTAATTAAATTTAATTAATTTTCCTAAGGTTGACATTTTAATTATTTAATTAATTAATTGTTTTTGAGCAATTATTGTAAAAACTAGGTCCTTGGGCTTTTGATAGGGGTATTTGAGCTCAAAAGAAATTTAAAGGCACCCCCTACACCCTTGGACCAAGTTTCAGCTCAATCGGACAAGTTTTTCTAGGCATTTGTCCACCCGGAGTGTAAATCAGTTAAAACAACAATTTTAATTGCTAAGTATGACATTGCCGAAATGTCAATTTTTGTAATTTTTGAGTTAATGGGGTAATGTAAAGATGGAAAAGGGAAAGAAGAGACATTCCTAACCTACCCAACCCACTTTCTAACCTTCACTCACCCCCTTGCACACTCACTCACCCCTTTACCCACGCCCCCTAGGGGGATTTGCACCCCCCTTCACCATAAAACTTTAGAAACTCCATTTATTTGTTTTGTGGGCCCCTCCCATGTGTAGTGCACCCCTCCTAGCCTACCACCTCACCTATGCTTGGTCCCACACCCTCCACCTCACATTCCAACTCATCAATCCAAGCCAAAACCCTAAGTGGTGCACCCCCCTCCTTGAGATTCTCTCATTTGCTTGGGTACTGACACATGGCTCTCATCCAAGAGGGGTCACTTTGCCTCTTGAGCTATAAATAGAGCCTCTGCTCACTCATTCATGAACCATTCTTTGAGCTAGTGTTACTATACTGGAATTTCGCCCCACTCTCTTGCTCTTGCCATTTTGTCATTGCACTCATATGCTCTTGAGAGTCTTGGAGAAACTTGTTGCTACATCACTCTCACTTTGGATTAATAAAACTTTGGAGGACTTTTGGATCACCAAGAGTATTATGGTTGCATTCTTCACATGAGGTGATATTGTGGTATTTGAGTTCATTTGGGTTGTGTTGAGTAGATCTTGAATGAAATAGTTTATTTGGGTAGATTAGCAAAGAGTAGTCTTGTTGATTTATTTGTATTGGGTAGCTATTTTCTTAGAAGTATTTCAAGTAGTTAGCTTATCCATACACATTATCTATTCTATGCTTCACTATTTGTCTTAAGTTTTGCAGATTCATTTCAAGGGATTGTTGGGAAAGCCTCAAGAAGAAGTCTTCCCTCAAGCTCTACATAAACTCCTAGTTTATTTAGTCTTATATTTCTGTTTCATTTCATCATATATTTCAGTTAGTTAACCATCTTAGATAGGTCAAATAATTTTACATTTCACTTGGAGATTTTTTGTGGAAAAATTCTGCGTAAAAAAATTTTCTTGACTTTGTTGTGTCGTGCAGCATTTCCAGCAAGCATTTGTTTGCTGGTTTTTGTAGGTTCTTACCAGAAACAAGGGGATATGCTGCTCAAATCCACCCACAGAACACCTCAAAGGCTTCCTCAATAGTTGGGTAACATTCTCTCTTCTATCTCCCTTCTATTCTAGCATTGTAGCAAGCCCCCGGGAAGTTCCCTTGAGGCTTGCATTCTCTTGTATCATTTTTGCATTCTTGTATTTCATTTCAGCAAGTTATTATTGCCTACACCTTGGGAAAGTGATTGGCTAGGCCAACCCCCCAAAATCGTTGGGCTAGATTTTAGATTTCCTTTAAGCATTTTTTATTTCTTGCCCCACTTGTCCACAAGACAAGGTTGTTTGGCTAGCATAATAATAATCGTTTAAGTGTTTCTTTTATAACCCTCTTTGGCACAATATTGGTAGGCTTGACCTCCACCTTGTGCCATTGTGAGTGGTTTGTCTTTTTCAAGTTTTGCTTAAGATTTAATTGCCTACACCTTGGGAGAATAACCCCCACTATCGTATGGCTAGATTAGTGATGTGATGATAATGTGCTAACGGTTAAATGATTTGCAATCTTTTATGGTTTTTGTCTTACATTCACTAAATCATAGCCTAAGCCTTTGAGGCACAAATTTTTTACTTGCTTTAAGTCTCTTATATCTCAATGTATAATACACACATGGTCAAGTAGATATCTTAAAGCAATCATTTATTTTGTGCAAGCTTTTTGTGTTTCAAGTTCTCATCTTATTTGGCAAGTAAATGGTGTATGGTTGATTCTATTTTCAGCAATTACTTAAGTCTTAGCTTGCTTTCTTCATGGAATAGCTAATGTGTTTAAATGGTTTAAATCTCATGTGTTGTTCCTTTTGGCAAGTTGTTCTTGCCCTCTTCATGGCACATCGTTTCATATACTTAACACATGCTCTGGGTTATCAAATGATGATGTGAATGTCTCTTTATTTTTATGCTTCTATTTACAAGCTCTTATGTGTTTACATGCTACAATTTCATAAGTTATAACACATTCACAGCAGTCACTTTAAGTTTCGGTTTTGGGCTTAAATCATACTTTTTGGGCACCTAAAAGTCATCTAAAACACTCACAACACACCTTAAGACTTACCCGTAAGTCATAATAACATTTTATACCAACTAGGACAACCTAATTCCACCATCTTCACCATCTAAAACAGGTTTGAAGAAAACAACGGAGGGTAGTGGCAGGGGATTGTCTCGTGGTGCACCTGGTGTGTGTCCTCTCCGGGAAGTACTCTTACTACAGGGTTGACCGTGAAAGCTAGGGTGGGCCTCGTTGCCTTACTATCTTGAGCATCCGGCAGCCATTAGGCAATAAGAGGAGGAGGTTTAAGGTTCAAACAGTTAGTTAGGGGGAGGGCAAATAAAATTTATCTAATCTTTAAACAACTCCTAACCACTTTGTCTCCTAGATAATCTTTACTTTGGCATATTTGTTGATGGTTGTTTAGAAGTCTATCTTGCAAGTACATTCATTTTTATCAATCGCTTATGCATCTTATGGTTTGAATATCTAAGTGTTATATTTCTTGAGCATTGAGTTTCCAAGCATTTACATCTCTTATCTTATGCTCTTGTGGTGTGATTCAAGAAGAAGTTGAGTATCCCATTGGGAAGGCATCATCTTGTTGAATCTTGAGTGCTTTAGTGGTTGCCATTGAAAAGCAGTCCAATAGAGTAAGTGTTATTGGGGCATGCTTGGCCTTATGTGATTGATCTTAACTTTAAATATCTCTTAAATCTCACACTTTGGCACCTTTAATCTTGTTCATTTGTATCTTGTGTATATCTTGTATCCTTGTAGCATTTTTTATTCTTTGTGTAAGTAATTGTATCTTTGTTGTGGGATAGTTGTAATCTAGTTTTATCTGTAATCTTTTGTAATTGAACCCCCTCAAAACTTAGTTGACCCCTTGCCCAACATTTAGGCACTAGTCTTAGTTGACTTAGGGAAGGGTTTGCTTGTCATTGAAAATCTTGCAC
>JZKD02S2336665.1:0-10366 GCA_000966675.3 Picea glauca
CGCTGAGTTCTGCAGACAAACAAGATACAACCACTTCCTACTCTATTGATATTAGCTTGAAAATAGATCTATCAATTAATGATAAGTTCATGTGACATTAGACACAAACTAGAAATAAACAGGCCAAGCGTGTCATATTGATGAGAATAATGACAACAGTACTTACAATCATAGATGCGAATGCGACAGCTTCGTCAAGTCCTCTTCGTCTAACCCTTGCCTGAAAGATCCACAACCTGGATAACAATAGCTTCACTGATCACTCTCTTTTGGCTGACTGTGAGTTTCCTCCAAGATCATAGGTTTCATATCAGTAGTTCTTCCCCAATCAGCTCTGTTCCAGCACCACTTATGAGATCATAAGTTTGGTGTAATTCTCCTTTTTCCATTCCTCACTTATGAGATCATAAGTTTGGTATCATTCTCCATTTTGCAGCCCTCTTTCACCATTAGAAAGCTTTCTTATATAGCCTTGGAGAGGCTTAACAATCTTGAGATATCCCTGGGGAAGGTGAGGATTTTCCTCCTTCAGTTGAGGATCTGCCCTAAGATCATGGCTGGACTAGGGATTCGAGCTCAACTGCTTTCCAAGAATGAAAAGATTCTTCCCCCATTCATCTCAACAGCTTAACAACTGCCCAGAATAGGTAGCGCTCCCTCAAAAGGGCCATCAGAGCATTGTAGTTCTCCCTAGTAGGATTTAGGAGGTGCCAACGCTCTCAAAATCTATAGAGCTCCCTCAAAAGGGCCAGGGGAGCTTTATAACGCTTCCTGACAGTGTAAGGGGGAGTGCCAGCGCTTCGAGATAGTGTAAGGGGGAGAGCTCCTCTCCAAAAACTCAGTTTTTGAGGTGCTTTCAGATGACAAAAGGTTTGCAAGCCTGTTGACTCATTTCTCCTCTTCCAAATCAGATGTTTGAGGTGTTTCAAGTGTCTTTCTCATGTCTTTATAGGTGAGACATAGGCATCATGGCAGCATGACACTTGCGACACTTGTGAGCAACATGTGACACTTGTGACCTTGTGAGCAAAATGCGACACTTGCGACCTTTGTAATGACGACACTTGCGACACTATCAAAGTGAGTAATTTTGACGTGTAAAACTCATCTGTCTTGATTATCATCTTGGTGACTTTACTTCTATCTTTACATTTATTTCAGCAACTGATATGTTCAGAAAATTACATAAAAAATAAATTTCCAACGAGCTTTTTGTTGATAAAAGACTAGCCTAAGCACTTGTAATTAATACTTGTGAGTTAGGATGTTATTTTTGTTGGCTATAAACATAGGGTGATATTCTCGTCTATTTTTCTTTAGCCAAGCAGAATCTGAAAATTCTTGAGTAAGATCATTTCATATCTTTTCCTCAACATTTATTTGGTGACCATACTGGGGAGATATTCGATATCTCTCAGGTTAATTTTTATTACTCGATTTTCATCGATACATATTTCTTTTTCTGAAATTGATTCCTTGACTGTTTTGCTATTAATGATTGTTCATGTTGCAAGAAAACCCAATATCGAGCTCGGTCTTCAAGAGTAGACCAACATTGCTTTGAACCTGTTTAACACCATTCTAGACACTGCCAATACCCGTGTTGAGCTTAACCATTCTTGGACAGCAATTGAACAAGATATTAGTGCTCAAGAACAATTAGAGCCTAGATGTAGACAACCTCGAAATCAACAATAAACCTTTGTTTCTTCAAATTTCTGACCTTTCTTTCATGGTCTTAGACTCTCATGCTTCTAGAAGAAGAGGAGGCTTGTCGCCTGAAATCAATCCTATTGCTGAAATAGGAAAAATAAACGTTGTGTTATCTACCCAACAAAGTGCTCTAAGAAGAACTTTATCTGATTCATCTAGCTCGTCTTTCTTTCCCTCATCTATCATCCACAATATGACATCTAGTGGTGGCTCTAGTGCNAGTCCTCTTCGTCTAACCCTTGCCTGAAAGATCCACAACCTGGATAACAACAGCTTCACTGATCACTCTCTTTTGGCTGACTGTGAGTTTCCTCCAAGATCATAAGTTTCATATCAGTAGTTCTTCCCCAATCAACTCTGTTTCGGCACTGCTTATGAGATCATAAGTTTGGTGTAATTCTCCTTTTTCCATTCCTCACTTATGAGATCATAAGTTTGGTATCATTCTCCATTTTGCAGCCCTCTTTCACCATTAGAAAGCTTTCTTATATAGCCTTGGAGAGGCTCAACAATCTTGAGATATCCCTGGGGAAGGTGAGGATTTTCCTCCTTCAGTTGAGGATCTGCCCTAAGATCATGGCCGGACTAGGGATTCGAGCTCAACTGCTTTCCAAGAATGAAAAGATTCTTCCCCCATTCATCTCAACAACTTAACAACTGCCCAGAATAGGTAGCACTCCCTCAAAAGGGCCATCAGAGCGTTGTAGTGCTCCCTAGTAGGCTTTAGGGGGCGCCAACGCTCTCAAAATCTATAGCGCTCCCTCAAAAGGGCCAGGGGAGATTTATAACGCTTCCTGACAGTGTAAGGGGGAGTGCCAGCGCTTCGAGATAGTGTAAGGGGGAGCGCTCCTCTCCAAAAACTCAGTATTTGAGGTGCTTTCAGATGGAAAAAGGTTTGCAAGCCTGTTGAATCATTTCTCCTCTTCCAAATCAGATGTTTGAGGTGTTTCAAGTGTCTTTCTCATGTCGTTATAGGCGCGACATAGGCATCATGGCAGCATGACACTTGCGACACTTGTGAGCAACATGCGACACTTGTGACCTTGTGAGCAAAATGCGACACTTGCGACCTTTGTAATGACGACACTTGCGACACTATCAAAGTGAGTAATTNTTGTGTTATCTACCCAACAAAGTGCTCTAAGAAGAACTTTATCTGATTCATCTAGCTCGTCTTTCTTTCCCTCATCTATCATCCACAATATGACATCTAGTGGTGGCTCTAGTGCCACTAGAAGTGTTCCATCTTCTCAATATTCTTCGTCATCAGTGTTTGGTAGCTTATATAGCTGCCATATTCATGTACAATATACCACAAACCCCATCAAAGTCATTAAAAAGTATGGGATTTTTCAGTGCAAAGAAGATGCCACAACCACACCGTGGCATGTGTCATCTCCTCTTAACTTAACACCTGCTACTTGTCCACTTCCAAAGTTTAAGGAGCATTTGCCTAAGTTTTCAGGAAATAACACTGTCAGTACAAACAAACACCTGGTGGCATTTTCTAATGCTTGTCATAACATAGGGGCTAACGACAATGACACTTGCATGCGCTTGTTCATCAATTCATTGGAAGGAAAGGATTTAGTCGATTTATTTGATCTTCCCCCTAAGATCCTGTCTACTTGGGAGGAGTTAATTTATTGGTTCTGATCCACTTATGGGAAATCCAAAAGCCCCGTCGAGAAGTTAAGGGAATACAATAATGTCACCTATAAGGATGGCGAGGCCATCAAGTCTTTCAACTTGCGTTTCACCAAGTTGTACAATCAAATCCCCGAACTTATCTGCCCTCAAAACCAAGCCGCTTTCATGCATTACTACAATGCATTGCCTTCCTCATACCATCATAGGCTTGAAAAAAAGGCCATTAATAATCTTGGTTCCACTCTGCATACTTGCTTGGAGTATGAAGAACAACTCAAAAGAACTGGTCTTCCTGAGGGAGAATCGGTTAGACAGATAGACATGTCCGCTCTCCTACAGCTAGTACAGGATATGAAAAATCGTATGATAGCATTTGAGCAGAAGAGTATTTTCTCCCCTTTCACCCATGGAGCTTCATCGTCTTCTGCACTCCCCTTTAGAAATCCAGTTGAAAACCATTTTCAGCCTAAAGTTATCCTACCTCAGAGTTGGTGTAACTTTTGCGGGGAACACCATGAGGAAACCACATGTGAGGTAAAGAAGAGTGCCAGAGATAATATCTTTGGTAAAAGACCAGAAGCTACTACTATTGTCCTAGACTTTGCAGAGTCAGAAGATATCATGGTCATCAACACTAGGAACAAAGCCTATGCCCCCAAAGGAAAATTTGATCCTCCTCGCAGTTCTTCTAGCCCGAGCTCATCCTTAATCATTGTTGCGCCCTAGGTTCCTAAAATTATTGAGATTCAAGGAATCACTCCTCATCCCCCCTCTTCCAAATACAATATCTTGAATCAATTGGCCAACATCAAAGCAGATGCAACCCTCCTAGACATGGTTGTCGACCCTGAACAACAGATGCATCTGAAACAATTCATGGAAGGAAAAACTCTTATTGTAGCCAATCGTTTTGAAGAGGTCAACGAAGAGGATTCTTCTATAAATAAAGTAGGTGTAAATAACTTTAGATACCCTATAAAAAATCCACCTTTTTATATTTTTGTAAAGATTATGGATAAGATTTCCCATTGTTGCCTCATCGATGGTGGTTCATGCCCAAGTGTGATGTCGAAGATTATTATGGAAGAGATAGGCTTGTCTTGTAAAAATGAAAACACCAGAAGCATGCTCTCCTATAATAGTCTACAAAAAACAACCATAGGCTAGATTAAGGATGTAACCTTGGTTTAATGCGCTCATCCTGAGATAAGGACAACCCTCAGCATTCAAGTAATTGATATGTATGTAAGAAACTACTCAATTATCTTAGGGAGAGATTGGCAAGCCTTAATAGGTGGATACCTCTCGCTCGAAGGGACACATTTATTTGTTCCTCAGAATGGTAAGAATATTATATTCCTTAGAGAGGGAAGAATTTCACCCTACATAGAGAGTGTTTCACAATCTAGTGTAAACTATATCGAAGAAGACCTAGGAGTGTATTCCATCTTTGCTGAAGAGGATAATATTCCTTTGGAAAAAATTGATTTAGATGATGATATATGGCATATGCACTTTGATGGTTCATGCTCTAGTGAAGGTAATGGGGATGGCATCATCTTGGTTTCTCCTGCAGGGAAAATTCATAATCTGTCTAACAGGTTAGAGTTTGCTTGTTCAAAAAATGTCATTGAATTCAAAGCTTTATTATTAGGCATTGAGAATGACCTTAATCTTAGTTGTGGTCACCTTTCCATTTTCGGAAATTATGAGCTTGTTGTGAACCCGATACGTAAGATATGCTCTCCTAGCAACAAGTTGATGGAACGATACTCCCAAATTGTTTGGGAACTTGTCTCAAACCTTCTATCTTTCAACATCACTCATGTTAAGAAGGAGTTGAATTCAATGGCTAATCGATTAGTTGTCTTTGCAGCCTCTCCTAATCAACAACTTTTGCCTCAGGCCTGATTGTGCCTTTCAATCTCTACATCGTCTTTACATCCCTAAAAATGAAGGATCTTGGAAGGCCATCCCTAACGATGAGAGAATTTGTGCTATCATTCAAAATGAACCTCTTAAGCCCGAGGAGATTATACCCATAGAAAATAATAAGATTCATGAGGGCTTGCCTCCTATTGAGAGTTCGTTTTCATTGAGTGTCATAGGAAATAAATAAAAACATAAAGAAGAGGAGTTATGAAAGAATGTGCTTGAAGCCATCCTCCTGAACATTAGGACACATGAGTCTTCAACGAATGTTGAAATAAACATCCAATGTTCTCTTAAAGAAGAGATGGGGTCCACTGGGCTACTCAGTGAATCTCAAAAGGCTTTTGCTTGGTCCTATGAGGATCTACGTGGTTTCGATCCTAGTCTTGTTCAACATATTATGAAACTAGCTAAGCAAAAATGAGGACTTGTTAACTCTGCACTGGAAGCACCCTTTTGAAGGGAGTTGAGAGATTTCTTAAGGGATGGAATGATTTTTTTAGTCCACCCTGAATGGGTTTCAATTTGGGAATCGGCCTCGAGGACCACTGATAATATCAGAACTTGCATTATTCTTCAAACTTTCAGGCAAGCGATTATGAGAAATCCCTTCCCTCCTCTCAATATAGAAATGTTTTTGCAACTAGAGTCATATTTAGGGCCCTTACTTGACAGTTTGTCTGGTTACAAAAGAATCAAAGTCAAAGGGGTAAATGTTCACAAAACCACTTTCATTACTAATTGTGATACTATGCCTTACAAATGCCTGCCTTTTGGCTTATTTGATGCAAGTACCTCCTTTAAAGGGCCTATACACACAACTTTCAATGAATTGGTCAGTCTCCATGCTTATATTGATGATTTAATCATGCGCGTCAAAGGGTTGATAATTACATCATAATTTCAAGTGTTGGGTCCCTTCAAAATTACTTTTGTCTTGGACACTAAATCATACATTTTAAGGAAATTACAGAGACAATTGTTTTCCTACAACACTAACAGTACTCAATTGAAGTATTGTGAGGGGCCAACGTGAAAAGTCATAATGTTGATTGGGTTTCTATATACTAGTAGCCTCGCTCTGTTTTCATTTTTTGTGCTTCTTTTTTATGCTTACAGTACCTTGATTTTTGCCTTCTAAGTTAAGTTTTCTTTCCTTGTTGTTTTCAATTGAGTATTTTACTGTTGTTGTTTTAATTTCTGCATTATTACTTATGTTGTGATTTTTGTCCTTATCATCTTTTAGTGTTTGGTCAAGATAGGATGTTGGATCAATTCTGCCACAGTGACACTACTGCAAANTTGTGTTATCTACCCAACAAAGTGCTCTAAGAAGAACTTTATCTGATTCATCTAGCTCGTCTTTCTTTCCCTCATCTATCATCCACAATATGACATCTAGTGGTGGCTCTAGTGCCACTAGAAGTGTTCCATCTTCTCAATATTCTTCGTCATCAGTGTTTGGTAGCTTATATAGCTGCCATATTCATGTACAATATACCACAAACCCCATCAAAGTCATTAAAAAGTATGGGATTTTTCAGTGCAAAGAAGATGCCACAACCACACCGTGGCATGTGTCATCTCCTCTTAACTTAACACCTGCTACTTGTCCACTTCCAAAGTTTAAGGAGCATTTGCCTAAGTTTTCAGGAAATAACACTGTCAGTACAAACAAACACCTGGTGGCATTTTCTAATGCTTGTCATAACATAGGGGCTAACGACAATGACACTTGCATGCGCTTGTTCATCAATTCATTGGAAGGAAAGGATTTAGTCGATTTATTTGATCTTCCCCCTAAGATCCTGTCTACTTGGGAGGAGTTAATTTATTGGTTCTGATCCACTTATGGGAAATCCAAAAGCCCCGTCGAGAAGTTAAGGGAATACAATAATGTCACCTATAAGGATGGCGAGGCCATCAAGTCTTTCAACTTGCGTTTCACCAAGTTGTACAATCAAATCCCCGAACTTATCTGCCCTCAAAACCAAGCCGCTTTCATGCATTACTACAATGCATTGCCTTCCTCATACCATCATAGGCTTGAAAAAAAGGCCATTAATAATCTTGGTTCCACTCTGCATACTTGCTCGGAGTATGAAGAACAACTCAAAAGAACTGGTCTTCCTGAGGGAGAATCGGTTAGACAGACAGACATGTCCGCTCTCCTACAGCTAGTACAGGATATGAAAAATCGTATGATAGCATTTGAGAAGAAGAGTATTGTCTCCCCTCTCACCCATGGAGCTTCATCGTCTTCTGCACTCCCCTTTAGAAATCCAGTTGAAAACCATTTTCAGCCTAAAGTTATCCTGCCTCGGAGTTGGTGTAACTTTTGCGGGGAACACCATGAGGAAACCACATGTGAGGTAAAGAAGAGTGCCAGAGATAATATCTTTGGTAAAAGACCAGAAGCTACTACTGTTGTCCTAGACTTTGCAGAGTCAGAAGATATCATGGTCATCAACACTAGGAACAAAGCCTATTCCCCCAAAGGAAAATTTGATCCTCCTCGCAGTTGTTCTAGCCCGAGCTCATCCTTAATCGTTGTTGCGCCCTAGGTTCCTAAAATTATTGAGATTCAAGGAATCACTCCTCATCCCCCCTCTTCCAAATACAATATCTTGAATCAATTGGCCAACATCAAAGAAGATGCAACCCTCCTAGACATGGTTGTTGACCCTGAACAACAGATGCATCTGAAACAATTCATGGAAGGAAAAACTCCTATTGTAGCCAATCTTTTTGAAGAGGTCAACGAAGAGGATTCTTCTATAAATAAAGTAGGTGTAAATAACTTTAGATACCCTATAAAAAATCCACCTTTTTATATTTTTGTAAAGATTATGGATAAGATTTCCCATTGTTGCCTCATCGATGGTGGTTCAGGCCCAAGTGTGATGTCAAAGATTATTATGGAAGAGATAGGCTTGTCTTGTAAAAATGAAAACACCAGAAGCATGCTCTCCTATAATAGTCTACAACAAACAACCATAGGCTAGATTAAGGATGTAACCTTGGTTTAATGCGCTCATCCTGAGATAAGGACAACCCTCAACATTCAAGTAATTGATATGTATGTAAGAAACTACTCAATTATCTTAGGGAGAGATTGGAAAGCCTTAAGAGGTGGATACCTCTCGCTCGAAGGGACACATTTATTTGTTCCTTGGAATGGTAAGAATATTATATTCCTTAGAGAGGGAAGAATTTCACCCTACATAGAGAGTGTTTCACAATCTAGTGTAAACTATATCGAAGAAGACCTAGGAGTGTATTCCATCTTTGCTGAAGAGGATAATATTCCTTTGGAAAAAATTGATTTAGATGATGATATATGGCATATGCACTTTGATGGTTCATGCTCTAGTGAAGGTAATGGGGATGGCATCATCTTGGTTTCTCCTGCAGGGAAAATTCATAATCTGTCTAACAGGTTAGAGTTTGCTTGTTCAAAAAATGTCATTGAATTCAAAGCTTTATTATTAGGCATTGAGAATGACCTTAATCTTAGTTGTGGTCACCTTTCCATTTTCGGAAATTATGAGCTTGTTGTGAACCCGATACGTAAGATATGCTCTCCTAGCAACAAGTTGATGGAACGATACTCCCAAATTGTTTGGGAACTTGTCTCAAACCTTCTATCTTTCAACATCACTCATGTTAAGAAGGAGTTGAATTCAATGGCTAATCGATTAGTTGTCTTTGCAGCCTCTCCTAATCAACAACTTTTGCCTCAGGCCTGATTGTGCCTTTCAATCTCTACATCGTCTTTACATCCCTAAAAATGAAGGATCTTGGAAGGCCATCCCTAACGATGAGAGAATTTGTGCTATCATTCAAAATGAACCTCTTAAGCCCGAGGAGATTATACCCATAGAAAATAATAAGATTCATGAGGGCTTGCCTCCTATTGAGAGTTCGTTTTCATTGAGTGTCATAGGAAATAAATAAAAACATAAAGAAGAGGAGTTATGAAAGAATGTGCTTGAAGCCATCCTCCTGAACATTAGGACACATGAGTCTTCAACGAATGTTGAAATAAACATCCAATGTTCTCTTAAAGAAGAGATGGGGTCCACTGGGCTACTCAGTGAATCTCAAAAGGCTTTTGCTTGGTCCTATGAGGATCTACGTGGTTTCGATCCTAGTCTTGTTCAACATATTATGAAACTAGCTAAGCAAAAATGAGGACTTGTTAACTCTGCACTGGAAGCACCCTTTTGAAGGGAGTTGAGAGATTTCTTAAGGGATGGAATGATTTTTTTAGTCCACCCTGAATGGGTTTCAATTTGGGAATCGGCCTCGAGGACCACTGATAATATCAGAACTTGCATTATTCTTCAAACTTTCAGGCAAGCGATTATGAGAAATCCCTTCCCTCCTCTCAATATAGAAATGTTTTTGCAACTAGAGTCATATTTAGGGCCCTTACTTGACAGTTTGTCTGGTTACAAAAGAATCAAAGTCAAAGGGGTAAATGTTCACAAAACCACTTTCATTACTAATTGTGATACTATGCCTTACAAATGCCTGCCTTTTGGCTTATTTGATGCAAGTACCTCCTTTAAAGGGCCTATACACACAACTTTCAATGAATTGGTCAGTCTCCATGCTTATATTGATGATTTAATCATGCGCGTCAAAGGGTTGATAATTACATCATAATTTCAAGTGTTGGGTCCCTTCAAAATTACTTTTGTCTTGGACACTAAATCATACATTTTAAGGAAATTACAGAGACAATTGTTTTCCTACAACACTAACAGTACTCAATTGAAGTATTGTGAGGGGCCAACGTGAAAAGTCATAATGTTGATTGGGTTTCTATATACTAGTAGCCTCGCTCTGTTTTCATTTTTTGTGCTTCTTTTTTATGCTTACAGTACCTTGATTTTTGCCTTCTAAGTTAAGTTTTCTTTCCTTGTTGTTTTCAATTGAGTATTTTACTGTTGTTGTTTTAATTTCTGCATTATTACTTATGTTGTGATTTTTGTCCTTATCATCTTTTAGTGTTTGGTCAAGATAGGATGTTGGATCAATTCTGCCACAGTGACACTACTGCAAA
>JZKD02S2336676.1:0-12063 GCA_000966675.3 Picea glauca
CTGATATAGGTTGCACGCTCGTCCAAGTACCAATGGTCTACTTTGGCTATCATTGTCTTGGTTGCCACCGATAGCCTTGGGCATTCCTTCTTAAAAAGAATAAAATAAATACGGGAGATGAATTCATTGCATATGAAGGAGTAATATTTCTTATACCTGTTTTCCCATAGCACGGTGAAGTACACGTGGACCGGGAGCTCTGCAACATGCCAACTCAGATTCATGTGGGCGAAGACATTCCTATCGCACATGACATCGAGCAGGTACGAGGCCATGTAGAAAGTTGGTGCCTCTCCTTCATTCGGCGTCTGAGCCTTTTGCACACAGATGCTTAGTTGTTTGGAGATTATTGTGCCCCAGTTGAAACTACTCCCGATGATTGCAACTGTGTATGCTAAAGGGTTCCATGCTTCCAAAAACTTGGAGCAATCATTTTCTCCGTATAGCCGACAGATGAGAGCCATCAAATAGATGTATGGCTCCCTCAAGTTGATTGTCCCATACCATCCATTGCTCTGATTGGTGAATTTCTCGTCTTCCCTCCACCATGAGGCCATCAACCGATTGGTGTCATGGAATTCATAGAACTTCACCACGAAGTCCGTGTTGAGCCGCCCCTCCGGGTCCCTGAGCTTGTAGTATTTCTGGACCTCTGTTGGGAGGAAAACTTCGACGCACCCGCCATTATCATCGTTAATCAAACATTTATGCCTGTTTGTGTGGTCGATGAGCCACTTCAGGACCACTATGTAGGGGAAAACGGGGGTTCTACTCGCCACCATGTGTAAATACGACCTTTGAATGTTGGGGAACACTTGGTCATCGAGTGCCCTTACGTCCGGGTCGTTGTGTGGGATATACTCTAGGTATTATTCTCTACTAATCTTGTTGAAGAGATCCCCACACTGTGGGAGTGCTAACTTGGATCTGGTACTTGCCTCTGTATCGCCAAAGGACGGAAGCTGGATGAAAACTTTCTTTGTTGTTATCTTGACAACAAGCTCTGACCTAGGGGCGTACTCCAATTTCCTCGCGGTCATTAGAGAAGAAACTTCGCCTGTCTCTGGTTCTTTTAGCTTTGGTGCCCTCGGCGAGCGTCTGGTGGTTGGCTTTCTCGGCAGCATTGTTCCTCCAACTTGAGCAAAGTTTAGAGACTGCATAAAAAGCCGGACGAACATGTATAAATTATAACCAGCTAATTGACAGACTTGGATACATACCTCTGAAGCTTGTTAAACCTAGTTTTTTTATAATCATGACGGTCAGTACAGTCTTCAAGTTGCTCGTTTCGCTCCTTTGGACGCTCTGGAATTCTCTTACGCGCAGAAAGAATTTGTTCACAACGGTTCAAGAGATTTAAACAAGGAAGACCTTACCGTGTCGCATCAGCCATTCAATTCGGGTTATAAATGAAATTTCAACAAATCTGTCGTCGAATCTTTAGAGGAGTTAGAACTTAAATTCACCGTGGGTTGACGGCGGAGGCGCAGGTGATGATGTGGTCTATCGGTGATTTCAAAAATGTTGTTTTAATTGGCGCACGAGGTAGCAACTAATGCGGGATCGGGTATTAATTAGCTCCGTAAATGTCCAAAATCCGATTGTATCTAATGCTGAAAACGTCACGTTGTGTCGCTCTTTCAGTGGGTGGATCGGGGGTCGGAATTGTGCTATGAAAATTTTTCGTTGATATCCTCCTGCAAAAACTCTGACGACGATCGATCTTACCATATGACTTGGGATATATCTAGATCGTACGACACTCTTACCTGGTAAATACACATGGCATTCGAGACTAATGAATTAATTCACTCGTATTGATCGGAGTCGGGACTTTCCTTAAACTATTCATTCTAAAACCAAATCCTAGCTTGTCGATGCCGAAAAGTGTCAAGGATCGGCGATCGACGATAAACCTACCCAAGTGCTCTCGGATCAGCTCCCTCGAAAAATTCTCGATGCCGAAAACGCATCGGGGATCGACAATCGGGGATAACTTTATCGTGGTCAAAATGGTTGTTGTGATCGTTCTGGATTTTCCCCGATCTCGATAAAGTGTGTCGGGCATCAACTATCGATGATTTCTTCTCGTCCTTTGTTAACGTCTATCCTCCTCGTATTTTACTGATGCCGAAGGGGATCGGCTATCTCTCGAGCCTTTATGCAAAAAACTTACGCAAACCAAAACTGCCTTATGTCGATGCTGATGAAGATCAATGCTCGATGACTGTTGTTTTCTGAGTGGTTCCTTTACTTACTTGAATTTTTTCTGACATCGAACCTGAGCACATTAGGTGCAGTGTTTAGTTGTCGATTCTTAATTCAGGTGTTAAGGCCTTTTATTCTTGGGGTTTCATAAGTTCAAACAAACCCGAATAGGTGATGAGAGTCGTGATAATAAACAAAGACAAAAAAATTCCCAAAATGAAATCGAGTTAGACAGTGTAGAAAACAAGTGGTACCCAAAAAATGACAGAATTTGATAAGGCTTTTTTAGGGTGTGTTAAGTGCTCAACAAATGACGACTTGCTCGGTGAAAGAAGAATCTTTGTTCCTACCTTGGGATCAGCTGATGCAAAAGATGATTAAGAACTTAATTGGTTTTTATCAGAGCCTCTTCTATCCTTGCATTTGAAATTTCCTGGTTGGTGAAATTCGGGCCTGCCTGTGGGGTTTCAGCCTTTATTCCACCTTTGTTTCCTATAACCATGACCCATGCCCTCTTTTGACAAGATTCAAGTAAAGAATTGATTGGCACCAGGTCTTTTAGTTATCATCATTCACTTGCTACGATTTTTCTCCGCTGACAGCGAGTGTCCATAACCTCGATGGAGTCACCCCGACGTCACAGACCTTGCTCCNCTGATATAGGTTGCACGCTCGTCCAAGTACCAATGGTCTACTTTGGCTATCATTGTCTTGGTTGCCACCGATAGCCTTGGGCATTCCTTCTTAAAAAGAATAAAATAAATACGGGAGATGAATTCATTGCATATGAAGGAGTAATATTTCTTATACCTGTTTTCCCATAGCACGGTGAAGTACACGTGGACCGGGAGCTCTGCAACATGCCAACTCAGATTCATGTGGGCGAAGACATTCCTATCGCACATGACATCGAGCAGGTACGAGGCCATGTAGAAAGTTGGTGCCTCTCCTTCATTCGGCGTCTGAGCCTTTTGCACACAGATGCTTAGTTGTTTGGAGATTATTGTGCCCCAGTTGAAACTACTCCCGATGATTGCAACTGTGTATGCTAAAGGGTTCCATGCTTCCAAAAACTTGGAGCAATCATTTTCTCCGTATAGCCGACAGATGAGAGCCATCAAATAGATGTATGGCTCCCTCAAGTTGATTGTCCCATACCATCCATTGCTCTGATTGGTGAATTTCTCGTCTTCCCTCCACCATGAGGCCATCAACCGATTGGTGTCATGGAATTCATAGAACTTCACCACGAAGTCCGTGTTGAGCCGCCCCTCCGGGTCCCTGAGCTTGTAGTATTTCTGGACCTCTGTTGGGAGGAAAACTTCGACGCACCCGCCATTATCATCGTTAATCAAACATTTATGCCTGTTTGTGTGGTCGATGAGCCACTTCAGGACCACTATGTAGGGGAAAACGGGGGTTCTACTCGCCACCATGTGTAAATACGACCTTTGAATGTTGGGGAACACTTGGTCATCGAGTGCCCTTACGTCCGGGTCGTTGTGTGGGATATACTCTAGGTATTATTCTCTACTAATCTTGTTGAAGAGATCCCCACACTGTGGGAGTGCTAACTTGGATCTGGTACTTGCCTCTGTATCGCCAAAGGACGGAAGCTGGATGAAAACTTTCTTTGTTGTTATCTTGACAACAAGCTCTGACCTAGGGGCGTACTCCAATTTCCTCGCGGTCATTAGAGAAGAAACTTCGCCTGTCTCTGGTTCTTTTAGCTTTGGTGCCCTCGGCGAGCGTCTGGTGGTTGGCTTTCTCGGCAGCATTGTTCCTCCAACTTGAGCAAAGTTTAGAGACTGCATAAAAAGCCGGACGAACATGTATAAATTATAACCAGCTAATTGACAGACTTGGATACATACCTCTGAAGCTTGTTAAACCTAGTTTTTTTATAATCATGACGGTCAGTACAGTCTTCAAGTTGCTCGTTTCGCTCCTTTGGACGCTCTGGAATTCTCTTACGCGCAGAAAGAATTTGTTCACAACGGTTCAAGAGATTTAAACAAGGAAGACCTTACCGTGTCGCATCAGCCATTCAATTCGGGTTATAAATGAAATTTCAACAAATCTGTCGTCGAATCTTTAGAGGAGTTAGAACTTAAATTCACCGTGGGTTGACGGCGGAGGCGCAGGTGATGATGTGGTCTATCGGTGATTTCAAAAATGTTGTTTTAATTGGCGCACGAGGTAGCAACTAATGCGGGATCGGGTATTAATTAGCTCCGTAAATGTCCAAAATCCGATTGTATCTAATGCTGAAAACGTCACGTTGTGTCGCTCTTTCAGTGGGTGGATCGGGGGTCGGAATTGTGCTATGAAAATTTTTCGTTGATATCCTCCTGCAAAAACTTTGACGCCGATCGATCTTACCGTATGACTCGGGATAGATCTAGATCGTATGACACTCTTACCTGGTAAAGACACGTGGCATTCGAGACTAATGAATTAATTCACTCGTATTGATCGGAGTCGGGACTTTCCTTAAACTATTCATTCTAAAACCAAATCCTAGCTTGTCGATGCCAAAAAGTGTCAAGGATCGGCGATCGACGATAAACCTACCCAAGTGCTCTCGGATCAACTCCCTCGAAAAATTCTCGATGCCGAAAACGCATCGGGGATCAGCAATCGGGGATAACTTTATCGTGGTCAAAATGTTTGTTGTGATCGTTCTGGATTTTCCCCGATCCCGATAAAGTGCGTCGAGCATCAACTATCGATGATTTCTTCTCATCCTTTGTTAACATCTATCCTCCTCGTATTTTACTGATGCCGAAGGGGATCGGCTATCTCTCAAGCCTTTATGCAAAAAACTTACGCAAACCAAAACTGCCTTATGTCGATGCTGATGAAGATCAACGCTCGATGACTGTTGTTTTCCGAGTGGTTCCTTTACTTACTTGAATTCTTTCTGACATTGAACCTGAGCACGTTAGGTGCAGTGTTTAGTTGTCGATTCTTAATTCAGGTGTTAAGGCCTTTTATTCTTGGGGTTTCATAAGTTCAAACAAACTCGAATAGGTGATGAGAGTCGTGATAATAAACAAAGACAAAAAAATTCCCAAAATGAAATCGAGTCAGACAATGTAGAAAACAAGTGGTACCCAAAAAATGACAAAATTTGATAAGGCTTTTTTAGGGTGTGTTAAGTGCTCAACAAATGGCGACTTGCTCAGTGAAAGAAGAATCTTTGTTCCTACCTTGGGATCCGCTGATGCAAAAGATGATTAAGAACTTAATTGGTTTTTATCAGAGCCTCTTCTATCCTTGCATTTGAAATTTCCTGGTTGGTGAAATTCGGGCCTGCCTGTGGGGTTTCAACCTTTATTCCACCTTTGTTTCCTATAACCATGACCCATGCCCTCATTTGACAAGACTCAAGTAAAGAATTGATTGGCACCAGGTCTTTTAGTTATCATCATTCACTTGCTACAGTTTTTCTCCGCTGTCAGCGAGCGTCCATAACCCCGACGGAGTCATCCCGACGTCACAGACCTTGCTCCGTTGTCAGGGAGCGTCCATAGCCCCGACAGAGTTATCTGCATACCCTCTCCTACTTTGCACTCATTTGATATAATTGATTTTATTTCGGCATAATGCCCTGAGCGAGTGGGAGAGGAGGACGTCTGTTATTTTAAAAAAATGAGATGGTTAAGGTGAATCTTTGCTAGCTTTGTCTTGAGGTGCATGTANTCATGCATACTACATCTTCATGTTGGACATTCATCAATCTAATAGCTAGTATGAATTTTTTGATATGGTCTTCAGGCAATTCTGAGGTTTCAGGGTCAAATTTAGGGAGTAACTTTTCTGGATGTTGGGGAAGGTTACGTACTCGTCCAGGGATGGCCAAAGCATCTCTGGCCAACCAAGGCTGATTATTCTGAGGTGGGTTTCCCATTTCTTAATTATGCTAATTGTTATCTTCCATGTTGTTCGACTCTGAAACTGAGCATTCTGATATAAACCCTTCCTTGTCAGAAAAATCATCGGGCTTGGAGCAGTTATCGACTGGTGTTTCGGGGATTAGATTAAGAGGATGTTTGATTTCGGTGAGGACGAAATCTATCAGGTCTTTTACTGTGTGAACAAAACCCTGGTCGGGGGTGTCGACCATTGGTCTGCTTACTTGTTTTCTACGAGGAAGTAACAGAGCTAAGGGTAGTGCTCTGATTTGTCAGGCATAAGCTCTTGTGATTCTTCTGAACTGGTTCAACTCCTCGTGGGGAAGAGCGTAAGGTATTTCAGGGAATAAATGTTCTTCCTCTTGCTGGGGAGAGTCACTTGTTTCAGGAGTACTCGGTGTGTGTGGGTTGTCTTGAGGATGACTATCCATGCATGTGGGTTGTTTTGAATCTACAGGCTGTGTGAAATATTATATCAAAAATATTGTCAGCCATTCATTCTTCAGGCCCTTCTTCTAGCGCCAATTCTGTTGAGGGGTCCTAAATCCCTTTAACTCAACAGCAGGAACCAAACTGGCCACCGAGACCCAATTAGACTTTGCAGCGTTTGATAGTGGAATGGTTCTCCATATCTTGCGATCCGGCCAGTTAATCGATGGGATTTACGTAGTGATTGAAAGGATATCTTCTCATGAAAAATCCTCCTTCAGCTTGAACATTATTTTTTTTGTATTTTCTCTTATAGGTGGGTCTGATACAAGAAATGTGTTGGTATAAACTAGCTGAGTAACAAAGGGGAAAATCTTAACCATTGAAGAAGGTTGAGCTCAGGATAACCCTTGTGCTCAAGCATGCAGACAATGATTCTCACACCTATGACAGGCCTAGTATTAGTACATTAACTTGTTGGTATTTCAATTATTGACTGAGATACAATTATCGAAGAAAACATACATGCAATAAATGATGGCAAGAAAAATAGTTTCCTTAGATCTATTCATTAATCACACATTAACACAACGATTTGCTTTCTGTCATTAGAGACAAGAACTATAAAACATTGAATCAACTAACTTATCAATAGATTCAGAAACTCTTACTCTTTACAACATCCATTCATGAGATAAAGTCAGAAATAATTCCTCCTTAGATCCAATCACACACTCCTTTGATGAAAAACAAAAACTTGTCTATGGTCCTAAACAAGACTTCTCAATTAAGGTAGCTCTGAAATAGTTCTTTACAAATCCAAAAATGAGGGTCTTTGCAAAAACCATCGACCCCTTCTAACAGGTTGATCCTCTTATTTATAACAGGTCGATCCTCTTATTTATAGCAAACCAACTATTGTAGTATATCAATCATGTTGTCCCAATCCCCTCTGATTTGTTTCAACCTATTATTTGAGAGAAGGTTCTCCTTCTGTCTTTTATGCTTGTTCATGTCAATCCATTTCCTAATATATGTATTTACATAGTTTTCATTAAAACTCATGTCTTTTTGAAGTTAATCCTTGAGGGATTCTTTCAAGGAAAGAATCTCTCCAGTAAGCACAGAATATTTATTGGCCAGTGCCCAATATTCAAACAATAAGGTCATTCTATCCTCAATATTACTAGCCACACTTTTCTTGACTTCGTTACATTAACTCTTGAGCTCCCTTTTCCTTGGAAAACTTCTCAAGAGTCTCCTCCAAATTTTCTTCGAGTCCTCTAATGCCAAGGGGTTGTGTGAAGAGGGGTTTTGAGCTCAATGCAGCTTCCAAATCAACGACTTTTCTTTTCAATCTAAGGTTTTCTTCCTGTTGCTCATTCACAAAAAATTTAAGCAAATTTCCAGTGGCCTCATGCATTTTTAAGGCCCTAGTGGTCCCCAAATATTTAAGAACCAATGAAGTGCTATGATCCTCCAACAATTTCTTGTTGATGGTTGCAGCTACGTGAGACATTCTCCAGGACATAAACCTGAGAGAGAGCTCATGAGAAGGGTGTGTGGTTCCTATCTGAGACAAAGTTGGAACGTAGAGATGACATCCTCCTTACAGAGAGTTGAGAAGAACTCCAAATGATTCTCCTATGTAACGCAAAGAGAAAGGAGATCTGCAGAGTTGGACGTGCATGTGGCTGAGCACAATGTGAACGTGTGAAATCCCAAAGTGTTGGGTGCATCGTCATGAGATAGAAATGAAGATGATGTATTAGCCTCCTCTGAGCAGAGAGATGATGAGAAACTCCAGATGACTCTCATGTGTAATGCAATGGGAAAGAAGATATGTTGAGTGGACGTGCATGTGAACAAGCACAGGTGAACGTGATCCTAGTGGCTGACCACTAGTGAAGAAATGGTTCTTCTATGTAATGCAGTGAGCTAGAGATATGGACATCCCTATGGATGTGCCCCTAGCGGTTGAGCACTAGTGGGTGTATGAGATCCTTTGCTATATTGTTCAAGAGTCAGAGATGCCTGTAACCCTAATTGTAATGTAAAGGATACAGGTCGACCCCACCTTAATGTGATTGATAATTAATGTAAAAGATAATTAATCTTATTAATATTAATTATATTATGAGATAGAGAGGTCAACCATGTTGTGCCAATAGACACTTCTGTTGACAGGTCAAGTCTAATATAAGTAAAGGAAAATTCCTCATTGAGGAATCATATCTTTTGTGTGAGTTTGAAAATTTCAGCAAGTACATCTTCTTGGGAAAAGTGTGCACCTCTCTTGGGCTCTAGTCTTCTAGGGTTTGTAAGCACCCTCTTGTGTGCTAGGTTTTCTTGGTGGTGAAGATCTTTCTCTTGAAGAATATAGCAAAGGATTTGGCTGGGTTTTCTTCCCTTGTTGAGNGGTTCTTCTGTGTAATGCAGTGAGCTAGAGATATGGACATCCCTATGGATGTGCCCCTAGTGGTTGAGCACTAGTGGGTGTATGAGATCCCTTGCTATATTGTTCAAGAGTCAAAGTTGCCTGTAACCCTAATTGTAATGTAAAGGATACAGGTCGACCCCACCTTAATGTGATTGATAATTAATGTAAAAGATAATTAATCTTATTAATATTAATTATATTATGAGATAGAGAGGTCAACCATGTTGTGCCAATAGACACTTCTGTTGACAGGTCAAGTCTAATATAAGTAAAGGAAAATTCCTCATTGAGGAATCATATCTTTTGTGTGAGTTTGAAAATTTCAGCAAGTACATCTTCTTGGGAAAAGTGTGCACCTCTCTTGGGCKCTAGTCTTCTAGGGTTTGTAAGCACCCTCTTGTGTGCTAGGTTTTCTTGGTGGTGAAGRTCTTTCTCTTGAAGAATATAGCAAAGGATTTGGCTGGGTTTTCTTCCCTTGTTGAGAAGGGTTTCCCAGGATACTTCTTGTGTTCTTGTGCATGGTGTTTCTTCTTGTGATCTTGGTTGTTGCAACATAATTGTTCATGGTTTAAGTTAATGCTAAAAAGGAATGAACTTCATGCTTAAACCTTGCTTATTGAAAAAGAAACATGGTTTCAGAGCATAGGTCTTGAAGAACCCATTGCACAAACAACTTTTAGCCATCCTCTCTCTCCTGCAAAAATCGTACGGCCCTCCTAGGGTTTCCAGAAATTCCATACTGCCTACCTTTCTAGTGGTTTTCAGCACTTGGCACTTGGACGTTGGGGCTAAAAAGGGCATTGGTGTGTATGGCCTCCTTCGGCGCACCTCCAACAAGTCTCAAACTGCAATTCCGAGCATTTTGACTTTTTGGCCCTAAGGTTTCTAGGGTTTCGCTAATGTCTGCAGAAAACTTCAGAATTGTGTTTCTGCAACTTCTTGAAGGAGCTATTCAGCTTACCAGTGATCATATCCTTCAAAGACTTATTGTTGGCAGTCATAAGCCCAACTAAACCTAAAAGTGCTAGCCTAGCCTAGCCATTAGGTTTACTAGCCTAGTTGACAAGGGTTTGTGAAGAATCCAAAAATGAGCAAAATCATAATGGGAGATAAGCTTGATGACTCAAGCAAACTCAATTCCAGGAAGACAAGACCTCAAAGAAATGAAGGCATCAACATCTCAGCACTCTCATGTATGGTCCCTACCAATGATAATACTTGGTTAATTGATAGTGGTGCCTCGAGGCACATGACTGGTCTTAGAAATCACCTAGCACATTTTGTTGAGAAAGAGACACATCTACATGTTGTCCTTGGAGATGATGCCAAATATAACGTAAGAGAAGTTGGAACTTCTACCTTCCAACTAGACTCAGATATGCAACTTCAATTAAATGAAGTACTATATGTACCTAGAATGAAGAGGAACCTTGTCTCTATCTCTGCTTTGGAAGACAAGGGCTACAAGATTAGCTTCTCAGAAGGAAGAGTCCTTGCATGGCACAAAGCCTCTCATATAAGTTTTGCCAAGGAAATTGGCGTCCGAGAAAACAACTTGTACATATTAACCATCAAACCAAGCCATGCCCTACTACATGACACTATCAGCTTGAGTGAACTATGGCATAGAAGACTTGCTCACATTCATTATAGAGCTCTCCCAACTCTAGGGAAAATGGTAACATGTCTACCAGAAATATAGATTCATCATAAAGGTGTTTGCAAAGGTTGTGCCCTTGGCAAAAATGTTAAAGGATCCTTCTCAAGCAGTGACAATAGATCCAAGGAAATCATGGACTTGTTACATTCAGATGTGTGTGGGCCAATGACTGTTGCATCTCTGAATGAGTACTTATACTATGTACTCTTCATAGATGATCACTCGTGCGAGACTTAGATTTAATTTCTGAAGAAAAAGGATGGAGTCCTTGCAAAATTTCAAGAATTCAAAGCTCAGGTTGAGAACCAGACCGGAAGAAAAATCAAAGTATTAAGATTAGATAATGGAGGAGAATACATCTCAAAAGAATTCAATGATTTTTGTATTGAAGCAGGGATCAAGAGGGAGTTCACAGTTCCTTACAACCCTCAACAAAATGGGGTTGTTGAAAGGAAAAATAGAACTATCATTGAGGCAACCAAAGCAATGATACATGATCAAAGTCTACCTATGACTCTACGGGCAGAAGCATGCATTACAGCAGTGTATGTACAAAACAGAAGTCCTCATCGGATCCTGAAGAACATTACTCCAGAAGAAGCCTTCACCAGAGTGAAGCCTGAGATTGGACACTTTAGAATATTAAGATGTCCAGTATATTTTCATGTACCCAAAGAGAAGAGATCCAAGCTAGAACCTTCAGGAAGAAAGGGCACATTTGTAGAGTACAGTGAATCCTCAAAAGCATATCGAATCTACATTCTTGGTCAGAGACAAATTGAAATAAGCATAGATGTTACCTTTCAAGAAGAAGTAGCCTTCCAAAGATCTAGAGAAGCTCAGATGGGAATTGATAGTGAGACAATGCCTTCTCCCCCTTCAGCACTTCAGAGGGAGATAGACATTATTCTAGATGGTCCAGTAGCTCCAGTTGATCCAGTTGTTCCAGCAGATCTTGTTGTTCCAAGTGACATACCCAAAGATATTACAGTTGGACATAAAAGGCATGCTTGGGCCCGACAAAATTTACAAGAAGCAAAAGGACATAAATCTCCTCAAGGAACAACCAGAGAAAGAAAGAGACCAAAGGGATTCTCAAGCTACCTTTCAACCATGACCCACATCATTGACTCATAGCCATATTGTCATGGATAAGCTTCAGGTGAACAAGTATGGAAATATGTCATGACTGAAGAATACCAATCTATATTAAAAAATGATGTATGGGATGTTGTTCCAAGACCAGAGGGAAAGTCTGTAGTGACTTCCAAATGGATTTATAAAATCAAGCATCCAGCTGATGGTGTTAATGTTTAAGCCATTATTATAGATGTTTGCATTTCATTAGATAACAATAGCATAATCCAAGATCACTGAGAAATACACAATCACAAGAGACACAACATTTA